>JAQIXR010001216.1:0-14423 GCA_034700825.1 Quadroppia sp. Gr-Ori-00064
AGAGAGAGAGGAGAGAGAGAGAGAGAGAGAGAGAGAGAGAGAGAGAGAGATCTTAAGGCAATGTTTGAATCAAACGGAAATCAAAGCATAGATTAAAAGCGAAAAATACAAAAAATAGAGTTTAGGTATTGTATGGAAAGTGAAGACAAAACCTCTGAAATGAAGATAAATCGATGAAAATAATGTTTTTATGAGTTTTTTCTCCTTTTATTCTTTCTTTTTATTCTCTGTTTTAAAGTTATGTTTAAATATTTATTTCATATATTTTTTTATCTTATTTTTATGAAAGTATTTATGTTTTTCTCATTTTATTTTTATTTAATAATTTCACGAATTGTCACAAATTTTTATTTATATTTTTAATAACATTTTTTATATAACTTAAAATGAATTCAAAAAAGTTTTCCAAACTTTAAATAATCAATACTTTTTGTGATATTTTAAAGTGAAATTCATTTCTTGATTTTCATGTTTTTGACAAAAAGTGTGCAAAAAATCTAATATAAAACTGTTTTCTAAACTAAATTGAAGTCTATTTTCGTGAAGATTACAGAAATGGATTGAAAAACAGTAGCACTGTATCGGAAAGAAGGCTAAAAGGGATAAAAGTGAAAAATATCGATCAAAATAACAGTTTGACTATTGTTTTGAATCCCTTATGAATACCAAAGTTTTTGATGAAAGGCATTCCCAATGTATATACGAATGGCTCGAAAACATTTAATCACTTAAATAACTGAAATAATTTTTTGTTGAGAAAAGACTTAACGATCGATAATGTATTTGAAAAGTGTTGCTATCATTACATCCAATGTCTTGTCTTATGAACACTTCTCAGCCATTCAATGGCTTACTCTATATATTGTGTATATGTTTTGCAAGTTTTATAAACAACTAATGGATTGTTTCAACGAAATAATTCATCGATTCTTCTATGCCTTCAAAACCAGATTCACTTCACAATTATTTTTATGAATCACTGAATTTCATATGACTTTTGACTACATTTCCGCGTTTTGTGCAAATATGACATTCAATTGAATTGTTTGAATTGAATTATATTTTCATTTCATTCAAATCCAATGTTTGGCAAAGAATTCAAAACTAAATGAAATAATAATAATGAATAAAATATTTGATAATTTTATTGAGACATCAATTTTTGGCATTAGATGTGGTGTTCCTCACAATTGATGGCAATTATGAGATATGCTGGTGGATGGTCTTGGTGAATTTGAAACAAGCAAGGTGAACTGAGATGTATTCAATGCATTAATTCTAATGTTATTCAAATTTTGTTTTTTAAAAGTTAAAGAAATGTCAGATTAATATCAAATGACACAAAGGGTTTGAAAGAGAATACTTGTAAATCTCAGGGGATATTTAAATACAGTGAATAAGGGGTTTTTGAATTTAAAATTATAAATTGAAATATATATTAATATACAAACAATGATTCAAAGAGTTATCGGATATTTTGAATGCAAACGAATGATTGAATGAAAATAATTTACATTTTTGTATCCAAAATGAGTTTATTGTAAGAAAAATGTAAATTATTTGCTTTCAATCATTCGTTTGCATTCAAAATATCTGATAACTGTTTTCACAATAAAAATTCATTGAAAAGAGACGAAATTGTTATAATAGTTTGACTCAAATAATTATATTATATTTGGATTAATATAAACCAAAATTCAAACCATTTTTAGTATTGATTTTTAGGTTTTTATTACATAAATATATTTCAGATTTTTTTTGCAAAACATTTTTGCTTTAAATCGTGATATATTTTATTGAATAATAAGACTAATTAAAGCCTGAACTCAACCGAAATGCAATCCAAACACTCCTTAAACCTTTTATTTTTTATTTAGGATATAATTTAATGGAGTTTTTAACGATAAAAAGCACTTCTTTAGGGCTTCTTATAATCAAAAACAAAACTTGAGATAAGAATATATTTTCAAATGAATAGTTAATTAATTTTTTTTACTAATAATAAGAATATTCCTATAAATTAATTACTGAGTAATGAATATAAATAAATGAGTTTTATATAAAACATGAGTCAATCAAATAATTAAAACTGTTTTTCATGTGATATTTAATTGTAATTAAGTTTAGATTTTTTGCGATTAAATGTATTTTTTGTTCATTGAAAAGATATTTATATTTTTGATTTCAAAGCGATTCCAATAAAAGTTATGCAAATGTTTTTGTGGCAATTAAAACATCTCCGGATCACTGATAGGACAGTCCATTCACATTAAACTGACTTTTATTTTGCAAATCATATCTGCATTCCTTATGCACAACATATGCCAGACCTTCACCTGTAGTGTAAGTCAGGGATAATGTAAATAAATGTTGGCTTTTATAACAAAATACAAACAATGAATATTACAATTGATTTCATTTTTGGTTCACAAATCATATACAAAACAAACATTTAATACTTGACGTCTTATATCAAAATCCATTCAATCCTTATATAAATATTAAAGCATATGGAATGGCATGGAGTGGTAGGGATGGTAGAGATGGTGGAGTGGGAAATGGATATTTTGGATTACGTTCAATAGCGACCAATCCTCAAATCAAGCACACATTTGTCATTCGTTATCTAATTTAATATAAAAATATTCACAACAAATACCCCTATTTTTGTATTTTTATATTCAGGCTATAACTCGACTGTCCATCACTTATAGACTCATTGACTTCAATGTTGAGCCAACACTTGAAGTCATACCAAATGAATATTTTATTTGCGAATCTATGGTAAAGTCATCCCTCCTTTACTGCCATTCCTGCAAATCCTGTGCTATTTCTTAATCAAAAATTTTTATTCTCTTTTTATAGCAAAACATTTTTGTTGAAAATCTAACAAAATATTTATTTGACTTCACGTAAAGAATTTGGTTTTGCTTTTATTTGACTTAACTATTGTTGTTATGGAAGTAATCTCTCAACGAATCACATATTTATTGAATCAAAAGTATATCTTAAGAACAAATCAAAAGACAAGACTCAGTGCACAGTCACTATCAAACTGACCCTACAATCCAAACAAAAATCAATGGTTTGTTTCGGAAACTTTAAGAAGAGATTATTGTTTGAGATATTCTTCTCATGATTTGGGTATTAGTTTCGGACAAATCTGTAATGAATTGAAAGAAAACACTTTTTATGACAAATCAAACTATTGTTGAAATCAATAATTGAAATATAAATCAATTTTAAGTCTAAAATATAGACCGAAATTTGAAATATGAGAAGACTTTTGAAGATTGTGTGAAAATGATTTGTGAATACAATATGTGATTAAAAGTTATATATATTTTATTTTTTTCAACTAATATAAAAAGTTTTATATTTTGTGATAAATTTAAAATTCTTTACTCGATTTGACACAAATATATAGTTATTGAAAAAACTAATGAATAATTCATGCATTCATTGAATTCATTTGTCTTTGAAATTAATCTTCAAATGAATAATGAATTTTAACGCAAAAACTTATTTGTCATTTGATATATAAGATCGAGTTTTATGTATTGCTTATATCTTGGCAGATTTGGAGCAGGGCTATTGTGACCTCCGAGGTCACTTAAGAAAATATAATATAAGCCTATTTTAAGCTTATGACTAGTATTTAAAAACATTCACAACAAACATAACGCATAATTAGATGAATAAATGTTTGAAAGAATGAATTAATAGTCGTTTAATGAATGCAATGCAAAATATCGCGAAAAGGGGGGTACAAAACAGTACTGAATTTTGTTGAACAAAAACCCCTGAGAAAGGGGAATAACCATAAATTATAAGTATCTTTTGTAAACCTATTTTCATTTCTTCCCGAATTGAATATCTTTTATAACACTGTAACATATTTTCAATATTCAGGGTCTTTTCATTTAAACATATCTTGAATAAAAGTTGTTCACAATTTGTGATAAGAATGTCATTAAAAATTATAGACTTTTTTATATATCAATATTTAATATTTGATTCCGTATTCCAAATACTTGTACACAAAAAGCGTTGAACAGAATTTCAATGAATTTTTTCTCATTTTCCCCTTAACTATACATTAGGGAATATAATCAAAGTCGAGAATAAAAACGTCCCTCAACTGTGAAAATTGTATTTTTTTTCTCCTATTTGTGGTCTAATAGCCATCATATCATATAAAATGAATACCATTTTCAGGGGTTAGGGCTATAGTACACCCGTTATGGGCAAACATTACAACAAAATACAGTATAACTAAACAGATTGTGAGTCAGACGAAGAAATTCTTGTTATAACACATTATTGTGTCGTTTGTATTACCAGAAAAGTATGTGAAAAGTCATTACAACGAAAATTCATTTTTTTGTTGTAGTAATCGTTGTCTCAATAACTCTCTCAAAGCGTTAGAAGAATTAATTTTGATTAATAGCAGAATATTATTATTATGACTGAAAATAGTTTTTATCACAAAGTCTATGACTATTCAAGTAAGCGCTGGTATGCAAACAGACAACAGAGTCCGCAATCTCTGACTGACAAATGTTACAAATATTAGCGTCCCTTTAGTTGAGTCACAAATTCAGGGGGAATTTGACGAATATGTTGCCTATTATTGGCTCACAATTCATATGAATTAAAGCATAAAAACATTTCTTATTAATAAATACTCAAAAATGTGTCACTTTTTCTCATTTGTGCCTAATTTTTATAAATAATTATTTCATTTATGCTTTTAGTTATTATATATTTTATATGATTTTTATCAAATGATAGAAACAGATGTAAAACAAACAGACAATATTACCCTGAATACCATTCTCTTTTCATAAGGTTTTGAAGTGATTACAAAACAAGTGTTTTTTCAACAAATATGTTGTCTTTCGAAGAATATCAACGAATGAAGATATGGTTGAATATAATAATAGACTTTCATTTAGTGAATACTTTTGTGAAGTAGTCTTCAATTGTCTCTCAATTGTAGACAAGTTGACAGTTATGTCAGTTTCAGATCAATTGCAGACATGTCTCGAAGAAGTGCTCAGAGAAAAAGAGTTGAAATCTATGGAAATTCTCGTCTCATTAATAACAATAAACTGGACATCAATTCATTGAATGTTTAACAGAATGTTTGAATCGTTTTTGAAAAACATTAGGTTTTGAAACCCTTTCTCATAATTAAATTTTGTGACCCTTTAGTGATATAAAATATATTATTAAAATCTATTGATATGAATTGAAATCATTATAACATTAAATGCATTCAATTCTGATATTTATTTCAATTTAAATTACAAAATCTATCACTTTTTGCTGTAATATTAAAATGAATTTTGAATTTGTTTTTGTATTTCATTAAATATTTTTATATAATCTCAAAATATATTATAAAAGAGCAGAAAATTTCTGAAAATATAATTGAAATATATTTCAGAGAAATACACATCAATTGAGTGAAGAAAAAGATGAAAATTATTCTTAAATTACAGAATAATATGAGATATGAAATGAAAAAAATAACAAAAATTTGGAAAACATATAATTTTGAGAAAAGATTAAATTCAAAGGTTCTCAAAATCATTATTTCAGGGGTTGAATGACTTCTAATATTTCTCATTTGTTTTTAGATTCAAAAATATCTGACAATTATTTTAGTGAAATATCTTTCTTTTGGATCACATTTTGTAACCAAAAGTAGAAAAAAAACACAAAATTTTATTCAATAAATAATTTAAAAGTATTGATGAAAAAGGTCTTGGCTTTGATAGGTCTGGGCTTTGATTCCAAACCCAATATTTGTTTATTACTGTTTCTATAGTACGACAAATATTTGCCCAAAAGTTATCCCAATTTTTAGGTGCAGTTCCACTGAATTAGTTATACATTTTATTTTCAATGCTCTTTATGTTTCCCTTCACTTCAATTACCGACAAAAAACAAACTCAAAGTTTATTTTAATCATTGAATTTCTGTATAGTTTTGTTGTTTCTCTTCATCCAAACCCACCATAACTTGAGATCCAATTTGTTCTCAAATCTTTAAATAATTAATGTCTGGGTTTGTAATGGAAATGAATTTTGAGTTTCGTTACAACAGATTGATCCTGAGTTTCTGTTAAGGGTATCAAATATTTTGATATTAATATTATAGACTCAAACAATGAAATCTCTTGTGAATATAACCAGGCAATTGATTACGTCCCGACTGGTTGTCCCCCTCTTTAATATTTATGCACAAAAATTCAATTTTATATTATATTTGTTTTTATTGAATACTTTGAGTTCAACTCATTTTACACAAAAACAAATAACAGACAATTGTTTAGGTTTTATGTGTTTTGCAAATTTGAGTTTTATTGCAAAGAAATATAAAAAATCGTTTTTTAAACATTAAATATATAATTGAATTCAATATAAAAGTAATCTTTGAATCAATTTCTTTATGTGTTTTCAATTTTCTATTCAATGTTGAAGTGATTTAAATAAATATTATTTACAATAAAATTTTATGTTATTTTTCAAACCTTATACCAAATAATTATTTTTCTGATTCTTTTATTTTGAAATTCGAGTCCTATTATAATGAAGTGTTGCTCCATCACTGCTCTACCAGTGCTCTACCAGTGCTCTACCAGTGCTCTACCAATGCTTCAACAGTGCTCTACCAGTTCTATACTACCAGAGCTGAGCAATGTTTAAACGTCTCATTAAAATTCCAAAAACTCCATAGCATTACATAACACATAAAACTTGAGTTAAACAGAATCAGACCAGACATTAGAGCACCGATAGGTTTGCGAAACACTGACATACAGTTCCCATCGCTTCGGTCAATATAAGAGACGACTAATTAATTATTCAACTCTAGGAATGGAAGGGAATGTTATGTATCAGAAAATCACATTCAGATTCTGACGAATCGGTGTTTTGAGTCATTCTCTGTTATAAGAGCACAGGAATCGCAAATGTTATGCCACTTATTATCCCTACATCACTACCAGTGCTGACACTTCTGTTATGATTAAACTAATGGATATGTTTTCAATTCCTTCCACACAAAAGAAGTGCCGAAAAATTCATTAAAGAATATATTTTTTGTGAATATTTTACATAATTTGATATATTTTTCTGTTATTCAACGAAATCTTTATTGCATTTCAGTTCATATTTCTTATCTATGTTTACTTATGCCATAAAAAATAGGGTATCGTTTCTGCTATAAAAGCCTATACCACTCCCTGACGATCTCCTTGTCCTCTCTGTCTCTTATCTCTCTCTATACTCTTCTTTATCATAACATTGAGTTCACGACAAAACACTAACAAAAATCTAATTTTGTATTGAATATTAGATTTAATGAAAATAAAGTTTACGACTATTTTATTGTAGACTTGAATTGAATTTATTTTTTTAGATAAGATTTCACTTATTATTAGAAATCATTGAAAATAAATTGGTTTTAAATTCACAAGAATTTCATTCATTTATTTACTTTTATTCATCGGATAATAAAATTTCTCAACAAATATATATTTAATTAAAGCTATCGTTTAAATCGATTTTATATTAAAGTTTCCATTATTTTAGATACGAAATAATGTCTACAAATATTTTTTACATTCAATATACAAAACATTCGTTTCATTAAACATAAAATTTTATTTAAAATATTTTTCGAAATATACTATTATTTGTTGAACCAATAAAATAAAGAAAAAGTAAAAACTATACTTAAAAATATTTATAGTTTTTATTTCCATTCAAAACAAGAAATGTCTGAAAATTTATATTCAAATGGTTTTCATAGATATTATTCTCAAAATGTTTTTCTTTATTCTTCACTTACAGTATAAGAAAAGAAAATATAATAAAAATTCAAAACCAATTCCCCACTCAATGAAGGCATGAACTAATAAATGTTGATCACATGTGCACTACTTTTCTCTCATTAGTTTGAATTTATATTTTATTTCTCATATATTCTTAACATCTGTTTCTTATATGAATATTTGCATTCAATATCATATATGAGAAGAAAAACCACAATTTTTTTTATTTATTGTTCAGAAGAAATAAAATTCAATTTTTATCTTATTTCTCAAATGTATTGAAAACCAAAACTTTTAAACTAAACTAAACTTTTAGTATTTTTTTGTTTTCTTCGATTATTTAAATTTCTTCTCTTTTAAAAGGATTTTCAAAAACATTTTCTTAAGATTTCTTTGCAGAATATTTGCGCGAATGAGACAAAAATCGATAATAAAAGTCTTAATTAATTAATTGAAAACAAAATGAATACAAATTTTATTCAATTATTAATAATATTCAAGACTTTTATTACTTGAGATTAATATTAATAAATTAAGACTATATTTAATTATGAATAATGTATTTGAATGTAATGTTTGGCACAAAATATATGGTAATAAATAATCAAATATTTTGATCACTCAAACGAAACAGACATTGATTTTCGGTCCAACTCTTCGAGTGAGCCATCGATTAGAAGCCATGCAATCAAACCATACATTTATTTCTTGACTTATATTTTATTCATTAAAACAGAAAAAAAAGTTTCTTTAATTAAAGATATTTTTCGTATATATTGTTTATGTTTGAGTTTTCATAAGAAAATTGCAATTTTCTTGTCTTTAATCACAAAAACATTCATTAATACATGAATTATAATTTTATTATTCATTTGTTCGTTGATTAACATTAATCCCGACTAATGTGAATACAGTTATTCTATGTCTTCTATTCAGCCCTAAATTGGTTTAGTGCTTATTATTAGGGGAACTCCAAATTAAGTATTCACCTGAGGAAAGGTATGTTTTTCGTGCATTCATTGCATTAGCAAAACACTGACGACTCGGTTCTAGCACTCACTGGTTATGTCATCGATCCGTTGCCTTAACCTAAAGCTCAGTCTATTATACAGACTCTCAGATCTTCACAAACACTGGTCTGCATTTGAAAGCACTGTTGGTTTTGACCCAAACAATAGTGAATAAAATTGAGAAAACAATAAATAAAACAATGAATTAAGTGTTTCTTTTAAGGCCACAAATCGTATTCCAGGCCTCAATGCAAAGATAACTCGTTTTTCATGACTTAACCGAAAAATAAATAAAAAACTAATAAAAATGTTTGTATTAAACGGTTTAACGCTATTTGAGATCAAAATAATTGTTTAAATATTGTAATTATGGCTCAAATAGTGATTACAATAAATAAGACAATCAATCAATTTTTGTGACTTTTCATAAAATCTTATTTAGTATTAAATGTAAAATAAAATAAAAATTCTAATAAACACTATACTGTAATCCGGGACATATTGGCATGAATTCAGTGTTAAATGTTATACAGAATCTTCACAACCGATTCACAGGTGCCGTCTGTTGTCATTGCATTCAATTTCAATAGTGTTTCAAAAATAGGAATATTTTCCGAAAAGACTTTTAATTAACTTTTCAAACAAATTTCAGATCATTTTTAGCATTATTTTCATTCAATTATAAGAATTATATCCTTTTTGTACTCAAAAAATCATTTCTTTGATCATAACAGCTTTAAATGACAACAGAATTTAGTTAACCCGGGATTTATTCTACTTATAGTCTCTAAACTCAATTAAGATTAAAAATAAACATTTTATTGAATAAGAGTTTTAACAAAATGTAAATCAAATGAAATGAAAACAATTTTTAAATAACTTTCAAATGATATTTTCTTTAGTGTTTTCTTCATTATATCTTTCAATGTCTATTCACTCCTATTCTAAGTAAGGGTTGTCTTCATTATCATAAATAGCACTTCGTTTTGTAATAGTATTCAAAGACCTCTCTTCTGGATCTGGCTTTGGAATCGGTTTAGGTTTTTGTTCAAGTTTTGGTTTAGGTTTTGGTTCGCATTTTTTAACAAAACACAAACCAATTGACAGAAGGATTGAGAATATGAGAAGAATTGTCAAAAATACAATCAATATAAAGACGATTGCAATGAATAAAAATAAAGTGCTATTGAATTGAAAGTGCATTTCATTAATCAAAAGTGTATTCAAAGTGAATGTAATTATATTTTATACTAATTTTCATTCTTGAGTTCATTGAAGTCACAGCAATGAACAGATTCTTCGGTGTCGTATATGCCATAATATGCTGTGCCAACTGTGCTGTTGGAACTGTCGATGTGTTTGTGTTTGTGGTCATAACAGCAATAATTGCGATATTCTTCTAAACAGTACTCCTTTTGATAGCCTTTCGTCGGATGAATATAAGCGCAAACAATGAAATCAACGGATCTTTTGCTGTCAATCACTTCTATTTGGTTTAGTCCAAAGCAAGACATTAAGAGAATATGTTTGAGAAAGTTATGCGAAAACATGTTTACTATTATAGATATGATTGATATAAAAGTTTATATTTTTGTCAATAGTTTGTCTTAAAATTCAAATATTTGTTTCAACGGTTAAAATGTAGTTTAAATTTTTGAACATTTTTTTGAAAAGCATTTCTTTTGAGATATCATTGTTATAGAAATTGTAATAACAATTGCTTTCTATATTTAAAGCAATTTTTCATTTGTTGTAATGATTGACAAAACTATTCAATTGTTAATAATTTATTAATAATTGAAAACTAGATTTGTTTTGGTTTCAGGTTTACTAAAAATAAAAACTCATTTCAATCAAAGAAAATTTATTAACATTTTTGACGATCAAAAATGTTTTGAAACAAGAATAAGAAAAATCAAATCAAATGATTACCAAAACATTTATCATTTGGTTTTTGATTAACAACACATTTGAATTGAGTTTACTATATATTAATAAATAATTTTCATTACATTTCTAATAAATTTTAGTCAAAACTTTATAATGAATAATAACTATAAATGGGCTTCAATTTTCGTCACCGCCTTTAATAAGGGGTATATTATGTTTGAAAATAATATTTTTAAAAATATAAATATATTCTCAATACTAGTGAGAAATATTCACATAAAACAAATGCAAACTTCAGTCTAATGGACAAGACTTTGAAAAATGTAAATTTAAAACAATTTTTAATTTAAATTATGAGTTAATAATAGTTTGAGACAAAAATTTTGTGAAAGTCTATCAAAACATATAAATTAGACAATAATTAATAGGTTTAATAACTTTTTTAATGTTGTGTTGAATACAGCCATGAATTATACAATAATTTTGTTTCACTCCTTAAAAGAAAAGAAAATTTATGTGAAATATATTTATTGTTTAAAAGTATTGATAAAACAAATGAACCAAAAAATTAATGAATTTATTTCACGTGAGAAGAGATAAAACAAAACAAATTTTGTGTTCATTAAATTGAATACAAATATACTTAAAGTTTTCCCTTTAAAGAGAAGTGAATCGAAAATAACCCTTAATTGTGTAACACTGAGAACTAAATAGTTTTGTCAGTATTTTCTGAATTTCAAACACTTTTTCGACCCTTTGATTAATGAGATTTTTAAACCTAAAGACGAATTAATTGTGAATTAGTTTTGAAAACTATTTCATAAAACAAATAATAAAAGTTTTCTCAAATATTTTTGCAATTAATTGAGAGTTGAAGAGAAATGGATCTCTTTTTTAGGTTTTAATTGTCATCTAATGGCATGTCATTAATTATGGATTGAGTCGATGAGGGCTGATAGAAGGCCAGGGAGGGAGGGCTTGACAACAAACGATACTTTAATTGATTACAAGACTTGAGAAGACAATTATCTGTTGCTATAATGAATGTCATAAAAAATATTGTTCAATACAATAGAAAACCTTTCTATTGAATCAAAGGACAGGCGGTTAAGTGTGTGCGCGCTCTTCGAGTGTTCACAAATCAACTAATTTTTTAATAATTATTTTTCGCTTCAATAATGCCTTTCTTTTGCTTATAATAGAGAAGTAATTCACGCAAAAAAAGGACATTTTTTCCCTTAATCTCTAAAAACTAATTAGTTATCAAATTTTGGCTCAAAAAAAGTTTAAATAAAATAACAATTTTATAGTTATTTGAGATTTGAATAATAATTAGAGTTTCAGAAACAGTTGGCTCTTATCGTATGAACTAATCTAATGAATGATCATTTGGGCTGTGATTTGTTCTCAAGCCTTTCGGTTAGTTTTTTGGAGATTATATCCCTTTCCACTCATTTCATATTGAATTTTTATGCAGTAATAATGGTATACAAAAGGGTCGGTCGTGTAAACCCTGTTTTCCAAACGACTAATCTCTCAATGATTTTTTGGGAGAAAATATATTTTTGTATTAAATAGACAGCAATTGTCTAACGAATGCTCTTTTTTTAAGTCCTCTTTGTATGTCATATGTCTTGTCGTGTATTAAACCTCATAATCCTTTGCAACCCTTTTTTGATTGCCTGATGAGTCAACTCAACGACTGATCATTATTTTGAAGTTTCATTCAATATAATGAATATCAATGTTTATATTCAGTGATGTTTTTTGACATTTTGCAGACATTTGAATAAAGTTATCAAAGATTTGATAATTTCTTAAATCAAAGTCAACACTGATTTTTGGTAATCCAATGAATCCAATGAAGAATATTCACTATTAATGGGAAAACATTGAGATTTCTGTCATTTAAAATCAATTCAATACTTGTTTAAATCTCTGCACAATTTCATTGAAAAACCAATTCATAAATATTTTTACATTTAATGACATTTTATTTATTTGTCTTAAGATTGCATAAATCAAAACACATTTGATTATAATTTTATAATCATTTCGTTTATGAAATTCTAAGCAAACTATCCTTTTATAAAATTTATTAATCTTTTGATTTATCGTTATTTAAGTCAATATTTAAGCAATATTTATATTAAGAAATTATTTTCATTAGAGATGTGTTGAGAAAATATTTATTGAAAGTTTTAAACTCTTTGATAACATGTGAAAAAAGTAATAAAAAATATATTGAATTTAAAAATGCTTTTTAATATGCCTTTAATATTGAATAAAACTTTCGAATGAATGCAAAGAAAACACTTTTTTCAATGGATTCAAATGAAATGTAAGTCTTATTTTTGAATGCCTTTCGGCTTATAATAAAGAAAAAGTAATAATGATTTCAAACAAATATGAAAATTAAGTTAATTTCAGTGTTTATATCATAACTCGATTATAAATGTCTCGCGAAATCAGACGACTCTTATCAGAAATAAAGATCATTCACTCATAAGAAAAATATAATAAATGTTTGTTTGGCTTTAAATCAAAATTAATCTAAATTTTAGTCGAAATTTACTTTTTATTTCGTAATAATTATATCTTTTTATTAATTTATAAAATTATTTTTTCTAAAAAATATTTCAAATATTTTTATGAAAAATATTTAATATTGTGTGAGAAATGCGCTCAGAATTGAAAAATTCTCATTAAATTCCTATAAATTGAAATCAAATATTTATTTTCAATTATATTTTTATTTTTATTTCAAAAATCAATTTATTCAATAATCGTGAAATTATTCAATAATGCCATGAGAGTGACCCTGATATGAATATATTTATATTAGACAAATACATGTAAAGTATTTCTCTTCACAACAGGCATTGACTTTGATATAAAGGACAGGAATATCTCATATGGTTTTGAATGAATGAATGAATCAATAAGTGATTTGATGAACAAAACACACATTCAATGTATTTGATAGTCGTCTCAATGTTTTCATTAGTGATTGATTTGTTAATAAATAACATTCCACTTATGTTTGCATTTTATATATTTAAAAATATTCAAAACATTTATTATTTTGATTAAAAAACAATTATTTTTCTGTCGTTTTTTATTTTGAAAAATATCTGATTATATTTGGATAACATTTATCTGATTTAAAGTATTTTATTCAGGATTTTCACGAATTTCTTAATGCAATTTCCATTCAAAAGTGCAAACTATTTTAAACGGCAAAAAATTACACCAAATATTTGTTGAAAATTTATTTCATTTCATAAATAACTTGTTTTTTGTAAAATATAAAAAATATAGAAAAAAAATTAGAAACAATTTTTTGTATATTTTATGTTTCTTTAGGAAAAATAAAATCAATTTTCAAATAAAATCTATAACTAATTATATAATAAATAATTGTATTTCGTTATAATGATTATCAATGCCTTAAACCCAACAACAGAAAACAAATTAATATTATATTCATTAATAAATATTATAATTATTTGAATTATTTTCAAATTTGCTATTTATCTGAATTCGTGTCCAATCAATAAAAGTCAGATAAGTTTTCAAGAATTTTGGGTAAAAATAATATACCGAATTTATTGACCTGAGTTTGCATGCAACTGTAATTAAGTTGCTGATAAGGGGTGCAATTATATCTAGGTAAT
>JAQIXR010001217.1:0-14419 GCA_034700825.1 Quadroppia sp. Gr-Ori-00064
ATTGAATGAAAGCAAAACTAATGTCGAAAATAATAATCAATTGAAGTGTTTTTGGCCTAAATGTGGATATAAGACAAAAGTGAAACAACTATTAAAAACACATCAAAATATTCATAAAAATATAAAACAATTCAAATGTAATGAAAATAATTGCAAAAAAGTATTCAATTATAAACAAAGTTTGATTCGTCACAAACGCATACATTCGGGAGAAAAGCCATTCGTTTGTAATGTCAATGAATGTCAACAAAGATTTAATCAAAAATCAACTTTAATTCGTCACAAAGAAGCAAAACATTTGAAATTTTATGAATATAAATGTGCTTATAATAACTGTAATAAGATATACCATACAAAAACCCTTCTCAAATCTCATATAATTTTCTTTCACGAAAATTATAAGCCATTTGAATGTGATTTATGCGAACAACGATTTGTTAATAAAAAACTTCTTATAATTCATAAAAGCATTCATCGAAAGTCTTAATGTTTATCATGTAAATGAATTTCAAAATTTAATTCAACTTTTATTTTCAATATTCATTAGAGAATAATTCATTTCAAGATAAATAAATACAAATTGCAGTCATTATTCTGTAATTGTATAATGAATTTCATAACTAAACACGAACTCAAACTTCACGCCAATCGAAAGTATTTGAAAAATATTATACAATCAATGAATTAATTTATTTTTGAATATAATTTTTTTTCTTTGTTTAACACAAATTGAATTCACTTTTAAAGTATAAAATCGTTAAAAATATCTTTGATATCAAAAATGATTTTTATTTATTGAATTGATTGCAATTTGAGATAACATTAGTTGTGATGTAAAGACGGTTTGGATTTTGAATTTTCTTTTGTAAAAAGTGTCCCAAAAATGCTATTTTAAAACTTTTACCGCATTTTCAATAAATATTATTTAAAAGGAAATGAAATAATTTGTTCTCAAATGCTATCAATTGTTTGACAAAACAATTGAGAAATAAATATATATTTTATTCATAAATATTTCAAACATAAAAGTTGTAGAAAATTCTGTTTAATATTTAAGTCGTGAAACTATGGCTTCAATTATTTCACAACTGCTGGCGCCGGTCATCACTCGTAGCCCGACCACACTGACCCTGTTAACAGTGTTGGTGTCGGTGCTCGGCGTATGGTTTGCTGTATTTTATCGCAAATTTCGACACATTGTCAAACAGATTGAGCAGATACCAGGCCCTCCAGTGCCCAATCGCCTCATGGGTCACTTGCAGCTCTTTCGCAAGAGCTCCGGAAGGGATGACTGGTTTCAGCGTAAGTCATATAAACGGTAAATATTTCACAAAAACATTGATTTCTGTTTCAATTATGTATAGAAATATTCAACACTTTTGTCGGTATAACACAAATATACCAACAAATGAGCACCGGTATTATGAGGGTATGGATGGGCCCAACACAGCCGGTAGTCATCATATTTGATGCTGAATTAGCAGAGGTATGAAAACCCCCTTTTCCTATAACTATAATTCTATGAGAATATTCTTCAAACAGATTCTGTTGACAAGCAATACAAACATAGATAAGTCACCCGAATATGATTTCGCAATACCCTGGTTAGGGTTGGGCCTATTCACCAGGTAATTGAAAAATATGATACCCATGTATAGTGAGCTCATTTCTATGAATGACCCTGATAGTACTGGTGACAGGTGGCGCGGCCATCGCAAGATGTTGACCCCGGCCTTTCACTTTAGAATCCTCGAGAGTTTTGTACCCATTATTAACAAACAGCAACAGATAATGATCAAGATCATCGACCAACTCCAGGGTCAAAATAGTGGTGTGATTGACGACATGCGGTCATTGATAACGAACTGCGCTCTCGATATCATATGCGGTGAGAATTGGTTTGCTTTTAATGAATGAAATGTTTTATGAATTGAATGAAAATCTAATGAAAAAAAATTTATACAAAATTTATTGCATAGAGACCTCAATGGGGATCAGTATCGCCGCACAGACCGACCCGGAGTCAAAATATTCGAAGGCAGTGCGAAAAGTGTTGGACTTGTTTACGTTGCGTTTCCTCAGCCCATGGCTATGGAGTGACTATATATTCCCGTTCACACCGACAGGGGTTGAACAGAGAAAGACAATCAAATATTTGCATAACTTCACAGATTCGGTAATGAAGGGGGAAAATGGGGTTATATTTATTGTTGTATTTTATAATCTATTTCATGACCAAGGTGATTAAAAAGAAGAAGACCGAGATTTTACAGCGTATGAGCACCAGAAGCACCGAGGCCAGCATCGAGGAGACCATGAATGAGCTTGGCACTAAGCGTGTGCTCGCATTCCTCGACAATCTTCTCACACAGAATATAAAGGATCCGAATCTGTTCACTGAGAAGGATATCCGCGCAGAAGTGGACACGTTTATGAGCGCAGGACAGGACACGTCTTCAGCCACCACACAGTTTGCTCTACAGTTGATCGGACACTACCCCGATGTTCAGGTGCGATGAGAGAGAGAGAGAGAGAGAGAGAGAGAGAGAGAGAGAGAAAGAGAGAGAGAGAGAGAGAGAGAGAGAGAGAGAGATTTAATTTTTTTGTAACCATTTGATGATAGGCTAAAATACATGAAGAACTCGATGGCATTTATGGCGATAACCCGAACAGAGACATCAAGTTCGAAGACCTGCGTCAAATGAAATATCTGGAGCGCTGTATCAAAGAGGCCCTGCGCTTGTATCCGCCGGTGCTATTCATTGCGCGCAGGATTACCGAAGAGTTCAATCTAAAGAACTATACCATACCTGTGGGCACCAACTGTATGGTGTTGTTCTATCAATTGCACCGGGATCCAAAGTACTTTCCCAATCCGGAAGTGTATGACCCTGATAGGTTCTCCAATGAGAACACCAATACGAGACATGCGTTTGCGTACACACCCTTCAGCGCCGGCCCCCGAAATTGCATCGGACAGAGGTATAGATAGATATGTGAAATGATTTTTAAAATTATTTCAGAATTATTTGCTTAATATTTATTGATTTATAGAATATTCTGTAAATAATATTCTGTTGTATTTATTGTTAATATTTTTAAAGAATATTTGATTGCATTGTTTTTTGACGTCCAATAGGTTTGCGATGCAAACAGTGAAGGCGTTGTTGGCCAGCATTTTGAGGAAATACACCATTGAATCACTGGTGCCAATGGATAGGGTGGAACTGGCCATCGGCACAACGATGGGCCCCAAGAATAAGATAACACTGAAGTTTGCATTAAGACAATAGACGTGAAAGTAATTATGTATTAAATAGGTATTAAACCAAGGTTACAAATGATCATAGATGATCAAGATCATATTATATGATATTTTGTAGTAATATTTTAAGTGATTATAATATTAATAAAAATTCAATAGAAATTTGTGTCAAATATTAAATGTTTAAACAATTTATTGAAATATTTATATTATAAATAAAAATCATATGAAATATATTTGATTTGTTTATCAAATGATTAAATAATAATAAATACATCAATTCATTGAAAAGTATTTTTATAAATGAATTCTCTTTTTATGTCGAATTAAATGTACTTTTGATCGAAATCTTTGTTGACATTCATTGACATTACAGACGAATGGCTTTTCTCCAGAATGTATGTGTTTGTGAATAAGTAGATTACCGTAAATCTATCGATAGATCACTTATTACTACTATTATACCCACATTTCATGTGGACATTTTTCACGTGTCGATTGAGATGAGTCTTCGTATGAAATGCTTTGAAACAGTTATTATAATTGCATTTATATTCATATAGTTTATAATGAATTGATTTCTTGTGTGTCATTAAACTTGAACTTTGATTAAATCTTTGTTGACATTCATTTATATCACAAACGAATGGCTTTTCTCCCGAATGAATGCGTTTGTGTTTAATTAAGTCTGAATTACTAATAAAGCGTTTTTGACATTTTTCACATTTATGTGGTTTTAGATTTTTGTGGAAATTATTTATATGATGATTGAGATGAGTCTTCGTATGAAATGCTTTGAAACAGTTATTATAATTGCATTTATATTCATATAATTTATAATGAATTGCTTTCTTATGAGAAATTAAATTTATTTTTTGAGTAAATTTTTGTTGACATTTAATGACATTACAAACGAATGGCTTTTCTCCCGAATGTATGCGCTTATGATCTGTAAGAACACTTCTATTGTAGAATCGTTTACCACAATTAATATAATCACATTCGAAACGTCTTTGATATTTGTGTACATAATTTATATGAAGATATTTTGCCGTTTTTGTATGAAATGTTTTGATGCAATTATTATAATCACATTTATATTCACTTAATTTCAAATGAATTCTATTCTTGTGATTAATTAAATTTGTTTTTTGTTTATATCTTTTTTGACATTCATTTACATCACAAACGAATGGCTTTTCTTCAGAATGTATGCGTTTGTGTGAAATCAAATGAGATTTTTGTTTGAATTTTTTTTCGCAATTATTTTCATTACATTTGAATTGTTTTAAATTTTTATGAATCATTTGATGTATTTTTAATTGTTGTTCTGTTGTTGTCTTAAACCCACATTTAGGCCAAAAACACTTCAATTGATTATTATTTTCGACATTAGTTTTGCTTTCATTCAATACAATATATTTTTCACTAATTTTACACATTTTCATAAAATTATTATTCAATTCATTATTAATTTCTTTACAATTTATTTTCACATAATTTTCATTCAATTCATTCAATTTTTTATTTAATTTATTGTTTATATTTCTTATTAACAAAATCTTATTTATAATATCCATTGAATTCATTGTTTTAATAAATATAAATATTTTTAATAATTTAAAACTAATTTTTAAGTGAAATGAAATAATTTCAGATAAAATTAAATAATTTTTGCGCTCTTTTCACACAAAACAAAAGTCAATTCAAAATGTTTTGTCTTTCAATTGAAACCCAAACCCAAAAACCGGTTCAAAGCATTCAAACGAATATTTCTATCGTTTGCCTAAAGCTGTAAAACATATGCAATGAAACAAACTTTCAAAAAAATTCTAAAATTTATTCATTATTAATAAATAATTTTATATTAGTTTATAATAAATTCATTTAATTTTATAATTAATTTGGAGAAATTTATCTCAAATTCTGTACATATTTTGACTTTATTTATAATATGTCATATTCTTATCAATCAATAGCCAGGTCTATGAGCTTGCAACATTGTGGGCGAACAACATTGTGAGGAACGGTAGAAAAAGTGAACAGAATTTCATGAAATAATCAAATATTTTTGTCATTAATTCAATTACTTCATAGTATTTGAACTGATTTATGAGAAATAATTTCCAACAATAAAAGCCTATCTTCTGTTCGGACGTTCTCTCCATTAATGACATCATCTGTAAAACAAATATTCATTAATTGTAAACAATATTCAAAAAAAATGTTATTCAAAACAATTCATACTTTGATTTGTATTCTCAAAAACAAAAAATTTTTCGAATCTGTGTTGACATAAAGGCTTGAATTGTTTGGTATAAAAAATGTTTTATTAATTAATTAATTTTTTAAATAATTACAAAACTGTTAATACATTCTGTAGTTATAATCAATTAATTATATTTACATAAATTTTGTTTATTTAAATATAATTATTTTAAATGAATTTTTTATTTTATGTTTCATTAAATATTATTTATAAAAATGTTTTTCACATCATTTAAATCATAATATAAAAGGTTTATGTTTTTCATGAACTTTCATGTGTTGATTGAGATTACACTTCGTCGAAAATGCTTTGAAACAGTTATTATAATTGCATTTATATTCATATAGTTTATAATGAATTGATTTCTTGTGAACCAATAAATTTGATTTTTGATAAAATCCTTTTTGACATTCATTTACATTACAAACGAATGGCTTTTCTCCCGAATGTATGCGTTTGTGTAGATTTAAGCTCGCATTACTAATAAAGCGTTTTTGACATTTTTCACATTTATGTGGTTTTAGATTTTTATGGAAAGAATTTATGTGTTGATTGAGATAATACTTCATATGAAATGCTTTGAAACAGTTATTATAATTGCATTTATATTCACGTAATTTATAATGAATTGATTTCTTGTGAGAAATTAAAGTTGATTTTAAAGCAAATTTTCGCTGACATTCATTGACATTACAAACAAATGGCTTTTCTCCCGAATGTATGCGTTTGTGACGAATCAAATGATGTTTATATTTGAATATTTTTTTGCAATTATTTTCATTACATTTGAATTGTTTTATATTTTTAATATTTTTATGAATCATTTGATGTCTTTCTAACAGAAAATGTGATATAGCCTTAAACCCACATTTAGGCCAAAAACACTTCAATTGATTATTATTTTCGACATTAGTTTTGCTTTCATTCAATACAATATATTTTTCACTAATTTTACACATTTTCATAAAATTATTATTCAATTCATTATTAATTTCTTTACAATTTATTTTCCCTGAATTTTCATTCAAATCACACAATGTTTTACACAATTTATTGTTTATATTTTGAATTAATAGAATATTTTGTATTTGATTTATTATACATTTATTTGAATACATTTTTTTTATAAATGCAAATATTTTTAATAAATACTTTAAAAATACTTTTTCAACAAATAAATTATTTTTGCGCCTTTTTCTCACAAAACAACAGTTAATTCAAATGAAAACTTATTTTTGTCTTTCAAGTGAAATTCAAACCCAAAAACCGGTTCAAAGTATTCAAACGAATATTTATAACGGTTTTCAAAAGGTGTAAAACATTTGCAGTGAAACACACTTTCAAAGAAATTCTCAAATTTATTAATAAATTATTTTTCATTAGTTTTATAATCATTTGTTTTAATTTTATAATTAATTAAAAAAATTAATACTCAAATTCTGTACATATTTTGAGTTAATTTATAATTGGATTATATTCTTATCAATCAATAGCCAGGTCTATGACCTTGCATAGTATGGCGAACAACATTGAGAGAAACTGTAGAAAAAGAGAACAGAATTTCGTTTAATAATCAAATATTTTTGTCATTAATTCAATTACTTCATAGTATTTGAACTGATTTATGAGAAATAATTTCCAACAATAAAAGCCTATCTTCTGTTCGGACGTTCTCTCCATTAATGACATCATCTGTGAAACAAATATTCATTAATTAAATATCAATTAAAATCAAATTAAAAGATTTTATTCAAAAACAATTCATACTTTGATTTGTGTTCTCAAAGACGACAACTTTTTCGACTCTGTGTTGATATTGAATGCAAACAATTTCGATAACAAAACAAAAGTCTTCTTCGACTCTGTGTTGACATTACTTGCGAAGAGTATGAGTGCTGTTATTATAGTGAAGGGCACCAGCAGTGATGACAACCAACTGGCCATCACTACAGGTGTCAGTTGGCCTACAATCAAATGCATTGCAGTAAAGCTTATATAAAACGAAAAATTTGTTAAATTAATTAATATATATTTTGACCAAATTTTGTTCAATTTTGTTATATTTATGAAAAATTTGTCGAAATTTTTCAAAATTCTTATCAAAAATAAATTATTCGCCAAATACTTGTTGTCAATAATTCGCATAATTTTGTCATTTTCTACCCTTAACTCATGTTTGCATTTATAGCAGAATATTATAAAATAGATTGACTGCCAATAGATAACGTTTACGACATAGACGGAGGACAGGCTGCCTACCAGTGCCCAAATGATGCCATAAATAAGAAAATTCTTGAGCGAAAACGTGAAGAAAGCCATGACAACAGAGAATGTGATTCCGGAATGCAATGCAAACAACAGAATAATTCGGTCAACAATTTTGATGTACTTCTTAGGCCTGTCACTGCCGTCACAGGGCTTTCCCATACATGCGAGGAAGGCCTTATTCTCCGGATCGTTGGCGTTGGCAAAGCTCACCAGTTGATTGCACAGGGCATTCGTGTAGGCCATGATGAGTGCGATCTTGAGCTGTGGCTTGAATTTCATTTTGAACGCATAGTCGCCCAACATTTGCAACACATTCTCGTCGCTCACAATCAGCGATAGTATGTCTCTGACGATAATCGTAATGATTGTCACATTGATTGCAAACGGACTGAATAGTAGACTTCGAGTGCGATAGTTGTCATTGAATTTCTGGAGACCCCGTCTGTACGTGTGTTCGCCGATAGTGTATATCAAGCGGTCAATGAATACGAGTTTTGCAGTCATTTTGTGTTAAAATATTTGTTTCGCAAAGAATTTCATTTTCTATGAACTATTTTTTTGAATATAATTTCCTATGAAATAAATAACAGTAAAAAGCAATTATTGAGTCAAATATTGTCTGCCTTTTTATAACGAAATGTCATTAAAATATGAAAAGAATTTCATTTTATTTTATTGTTGTGTTTCGTTAATGACTTTTTTCGAGAGAGAAATTTTATAAAAAATTTTCTTCCTTTAAAATACATATAAATAAAGATCACATAAAAATCAATACATTTGTAATGATTTTTAAATCTCTTATCGATTAAAAAGTTTTAAAATTCAAATATTTTTCAATGAATTTTATTCAAAAAAAAAAAATTGTATTTTTGTCTCTAAATAGGACATAGAGTTTTAATGAATAATCATCACCATGCTCATTTCATTGAAAGGAAAAGTATTTTTTCAAAATTGAGAAACTTTGTTTATCACTGCATGAGATCAATAAATGACCAAGCTTAAAATTGACTTTTGTATTAAGAATAGGTATTTATTGTTTCGGTGCCATAGAATAAGCGCTCGAATTGTTTGAGAGAGTGCATTCATAAGTGATCAAGGACACTCTGAAAGGACAGTATATTTTTCATAAGGCTTAATATTCCATAAAATTCTTTATATGAAATGAAAGACAAAATATATTTAAAGCATTATATAAATACTATAAGAAATTATAGATATTTTCATCAGTTATAGTAAAGGCAGTCAATGACGACAGCATCAAAATTGTTTAGTTTTCAATCAATGACCAAGCATATTTTAGTGTGCTATATAAACAGTATAAATAACAGTTTTGTTAACTCAGTTAACACGAGTTAACACACAGTTGTTCAACTGTGACCATGGTCGTCTTAATACTGTTCATCACATTTATTACAAGTATTGCATTGTATGTAAATTTTGTAATTATTTTCAAAATTATAAATATATTTTCAATTATTGTGTTCTTTCTCTCTCTCTCTCTCTCTCTCTCTCTCTCTCTCTCTCTCTCTCTCTCTCTCTCTCTCTCTCTCAAACCCTTTTTTCAATAGCGTTTTGCGCCGTCACTTCACCTACTGGAGCCGACATGGCGTCAAAGGCGCAAACTATCCAAAACTGCTTCGATATCTCAAACCCTTTCCTTTGGGACAAATGGCAGACATGAAAGCATACGGAAGAATATATGGCGGCTATAGTCTGACGTCAAAGCCATACATTGTTGTCAATGAGCCCGACCTCATTCAGGACATACTTGTGCGCGACTCTCACCTCTTTCCCGACCGTCCTTTCCTCGATAGGGGCGACTCTCCCATCACAAAGAGCATTGGATATATGGTGGGCAACACAGACTGGCAACGGCTACGGGCGCTCACATCACCGGCCTTCACGCCGGGCAAACTGCGAGCAATGACCCCACAATTGTTAGACAGCGCCGACCAATTGATCAAGGTCATGGAGAAGTTCGACAAACAGGGTGTGAATTGAAATAAAAACAAAACAAAAAATATTCCAAAAATTCATAAAACATTTCATTCAGTGATAAATCTCTTCAAATATGTCGGGGTATATAACCAGCACTCACGAGCAAGGTGCTTCTTCGGCATCAACGTGGACCTCATCAATGATCACTCCCATCCCATTGTGGTCCAGGGATGGCGATCATCGGTCCTCCGCGATGTGACCCTGAGCATGATGTTGATGGAGGAGGCGTCGAGTTTGGCCAAGCTATTGAAACTGGACTTTTTTGTGCCGGAATCTATCAACTTCTTTGAGGACCTGATCCAAGATATAGTGGCTAAGAGAAAAGAGAACAAAGACAAAGGAAAGACAGGTTAAGACTCAATATAACCCTTAAGGGAAAGGGAGATAAGAGAGAAGGAAAGGCATTTAAGTCATTGTTGTCATTATTTCTCTATTTATAGCCGAAAAGGATTTAATTCAAGTGATGTTAGACACGCAAGACGTGTCTGTCCACGACAAGAAGGCACGTGATATCGCTGACAGACTGTCCACCGAAGAGCTCGTAGGCCAGGGAATACTGTTCTCAGGCGTCGGCGTCAGTGCGTCGGTCATAGCGCACGCCATTCACTACTTGTCCCAAAACAGTGAATGTCAGCAGAAATTATACGAAGAGTTGGCGAACATTAAAGACTTTTCGTACGAATCACTCAACGATTGCAAGTATTTGAATGCCGTCATCAATGAGACACTCCGTCTGAAGCCTCCGGTCATGAAGATTGAACGGGAGTCCAATGATGACTATAAACTGGGTCACACAGGTATTAATTACCCCTTAAAGTAAATACACAAAAATCACTGTTTAAGAGCTCTTATGAACAAACAGTGCATTCATTTTCTAACACTTTATGCACCCCTTTATAGGCATTACACTCCCGGCGCACACAGTGATCAAAGTTAATCCGTATTCTCTGCACCGTGACCCTGGTCTTTGGCCTGAGCCTGATCAATTTAAGCCGGAGCGCTTCATAAATGTCAAACACCATACCTATGCGTTCATACCGTTCAGTGTTGGACCAAGGAGGTGTATAGTACAGCAGTTTGCTCTGCTCGAGATACGTGTGTGCATGGTGAAATTGTTGCTCAACTATGTGTTCACCCTTCCCCCTGGCCATCAGCCCCTTGAGTACTACAATGGCCAGAGAGTGTTTGCGCCCAAAAAGATGGATATTGTCATCAAAATGAGAAAATGAGTGCAAAAAAAATGTTTATAAAAAATATAATTTTAATTATGTTTTTGGAAATAAAATTACAAAACAATGACTTTTCATATAAACAAATATTAATAAAGTTATTTAAATGTCATCTCTTTTGAGACGAGCAGTGAATCTCATTTTTAGATCAAATTAATATTTTTATTAATTTGAACCTAAACTTGAATGCAGAACAATTATGTCATTATGTCACCTTGGTCATACTGTTAATGACGTCTATGGGAACTTGTTTTTTGTAAGAGACTTAAAAACATTCATAAATACAATCATTAAATATATTCTACTTTTATTATATTCAAAGAAATATATTTCAAAATATTTTTATATTATAAATGAAACTCATATTTAATTCGTTATTATTTCAGGAATTCTTTACGTATAGATTATTAATGATTTTTACTATTCATTTGTTTTTACTTTTCTATTATAATTGAATTGAATAAAATTTTATGACATTTGTCGATGCAATTAACCTTGATAACAATGAAAAATATTGTTTGTTATATAAATTAATTTTTTTAATAAAAATATAATATCGACTAAATTTTATATCATTAATGAAAATATATTTTGTTTTGAAATTTCATTAAAGATATTAAGAAATTGAATAAAAATGTTATGAAAAAATGAGAATATTTTAATGAAAGTGTTTTTTGACAAAAACTTATTAAACAAAAAATATTATCATTAATTTTGAAGTTTTTTTTTTGAAAACAGATCATTACATACAGGCGTTAATTGAATATAAGTCAGACATTTGAAAGTGTGAGCAAAGAATATATTCAAACAGTTGTTTTGTTAACATTTGTATTGAAATTCAAAATTAAATTTTGAAATATTTGAATATTATCTGTAAATTGTGTGGAAATGGATATGAAATTGTGTTTAAAACAGAGTCTGATCATCAAATCAGTTGACAATCATTTATATAGAATTGGTTTATGTCTTAAAAACAGTGATAATAATAATGAACAAAAAAGACATTTCTTTCATAAACCGATTACTGTTTTTGCTGTACTTCTCATAAGTTTAATAAAATTTGCGATAATATTGAAAACTGACGAAAATATGATAAATAGACACAAAATGTTTGGAAATTTTGCAATTTTTTATAGCATTAACAAACAGTGGAATATTCTTATATTTGTGCTAAATATTCTCGCAATGAGTCTATTCCTAATCTATTACTACAATCACAAGAATCACATAAAACCGACATTTCTTCGCGTGTTTCAAATGATGTCGGGTTTTGTTTCGCCTAAAGATATCGGTCTTAAAAATGAAGACAATGTCAAAAAATTGTTAAAAAATACACGAATTGTATTTCAAATAAACAGGTTTAACAGTGAAAATGTTTTACCTATACTTTCAGCTTTTTTGAGTCTCATACCATATGTCCTAAACTGTACTCCAATTCAAGTATTGATATTTGGTTTTCCGAATGCAGTCCTATTTGTCGTGTTCTTCTATCACTGCTATAATATAACGGCTTATAATTGCCTTTATTTCTATATTCTCTGCACTTATTTAAAAATCAAAATCAATGCCATAAATAAAATCAAAAAATATTTGCGAATGAATGACATAAAAAATCTAATCTTTAAACTAAACTCAATTTACTGTGAGATCAATGAATACAACAATAGTTTTTGGTCTAAATATTTGCTATTCTTTTGGCTATCGTTTGGAATCTCTGAAATGTTACTCATTTTTGTTGTATTTTTCATTGAAATGACATTCACTTTGAAAATAATTTTCGCATATTTTGCAATAACTGGTTTAATGTTTTTACTGTTCATTATATTCATCGCTTCGTCAGTCAATTACGAGGCGAACAAATCGTATAAAATATTGAATCAAATTATGTGTCAATACTTTTTGAGAGCAATTCATAGGAAAAACAAACAAAGAATTCCTATTCATTTGATGTTTAAGGTATGAAATGAAATGATTTTCTAATTTTCATTATAAATAAAATTATTTTTATTCATTAAATTTTTTATTTAGTTGTTGACATTTATTGAACGGATCGCCGACAAAAAGGTCGGGTTCTCGTGTTGGGGGCTATTTGTTGTCAATTATTTCCGTTGTTATGAAGTGAGTGAAAAATGCATTCAAAATGTGATTAAATTAAATGCAATTATTATTTCATTTTCAGTTAATATCTCTGTTATGTCTATTCCTACTCAAAGTCACCGAACTCTCCATTCGATGAATTCAAGCACTATATTATTATAGCTTTATTTAAATATTTATAAATATTTTATTAATGTTTCAATTATTCTATTTTTTAAATAAAGTTTAAATTGTTTTAAATTCTCTTATAATATAAATATTTAAATCTTTTGAATCGAGCAATGAATTTAAATTTAATAAATTATTCTTACCCTTTAAATACACCGTATGTGTGAGCACCTTGGTCATCTACTTGGTCATGACGTCTGACTTCTGTCAATTAATACATAAAAACATAAATCAATAAAAACATTAAATATTTTCTTCATTTTATATATAATTTTAAACAAATAAAATCTAAAAAAAAGTATTTTTCTTATTCATGAAATTCTTAATACAAATGAAAACTCATATTTCATTCCTTATTATATCAGGAATTCTTTATGTATTAATGATTTTTTTGCTATTGATTTGTTTGAGAATTATTTTATGCTTTTTATTATCGCAAAAAAAATATATTTATTTGTCATATCTGTTGCCGGAAATGAAGTCCAACGAAAGTGATGTGAAATTACATAAAACCCTCGAATTAGTCGAGAATATGATTCATCTGATCGGCGAAAAGACATACAAAAGGGGTTTACATAAATTCAAACCCAATTACGGCAAACGAAACCCGTTATACAATCCGTGGCTCATAAACACCGTAGTCATGGTATGTGTGACGCGAGACGTGTTGGCGCTGATAATAAGCGACGAAACCGTCCTCCAAATGATCGGCGACCGGGCGTTTGGGGTCAAGTTCAAGGTTGAGCTCATCCTCGGCGGACTCTTCGCCTATGGAAACGCACTTCTCATACAAGTGTTCAGTTATTTGAATTACAGGAATGTGAGGAACAGACGAATACTGGAATGTGAGGGCACCGAATGCCAGGCCAGCGATACGAGGCCTCAACGGCTGGCGACTGTCATCGATATATGCATAAAATTTTGTGGCATTTATTTTGGGATCAATTTCTCATTCATAATAACGGCGCTGAAGTTCTCGGCGCAGAATTTCCTCGCCTATGGCCTGGTGTGGGGCTGTGTGGGAACGTTGTCCTGTTTCTACATCATGAACATAATCTACTGGCAATTGGTTTACTTTCTTATATTCTGTTACAGATCTCGACTGCAAATAAGGGTCGAAAATGA
>JAQIXR010001218.1:0-14416 GCA_034700825.1 Quadroppia sp. Gr-Ori-00064
AGAGAGAGAGAGAGAGAGAGAGAGAGAGAGAGAGAGAGAGAGAATAAGAAAAACAAATACTTGTGTAAAGCAATACTTCTTAAGCAAATTGATTGCAATTAAACTGTTCTCAGAGCCAAACAATTATCGTCTGACCCATAACTGCAAGAATAAAACCAATAAAATATATAACACAAGAAAAAAATAAATAATAATTTTCAAACGAAAACAACTAAAATAAAATAGATTTTTGTTAAACAAAATATATTTATTTAATATTAATTAATACAACGAAAATAATAATAAAAAAAATATATTATATTATTATTGAATTCGTAAAGAATTAATATTTTAAAAGTAAAACAACAACAAAAAAATAATAATAAAAGTAATAAAACATATAAAAAAATGTGAAAAAAATATAAAAAAGCAATAAAAACAACATTTATATTATATTTGAGAATATGTTATAAAAATTGATTATAAAAAATATAGCAATAATTATAATAACATTAAATTGGCTTAACTTTCGGTAATAAAGCAAAACAATGATGTAATTAGTGATCGATTGGTTTGATATCTGGCCATCAATTGGTGGCAAACGACTACTTCTTGAGAAAGCTGTTCACAGAGACCGCGATCTTATCGAACATTTGAAGCGCCTGTTTGTTGTCCAGGGCGTCGACATCGACGGTCTCGAAGTTGAGCTTTCCTTCCAATCCCTGTCAAAAGTCACAGACAATGTCATGGAAAAGGATTCACACAAAAAGGTTTGGCCACAAAAAGAAAGAAAGACAACAAACCTGTTCGGGCAGAAAGTATGCATTCTTGATCTTGTCGGACACGTCTTCGATGTCCAGCTGTTCGGTGAACTCGAATGGCTTAATGATAAGCATTTTGCCACTCATTTTCAAGAACTTTGAGGCGATCTTGAATTTCATGTTCTTATTCTTGTTCTTCATTTGCATGCGATATGTCGTGAAGAGTTTGGCCCTCTTGTACGAGCCCAACAGAATCGGGTCCAGGTCTCGGCTCACGAGACTCTTGCCGCAGAACTCCCGGAGCTCGGCGGAGATGACGTCCAGCTTGGACTGGACGTCCGCTTTGGTGGCGGTGTCTCTCCTAAGCTTGTCCTTCATTACCGTCGGTATGTCTTTGGCGATGAAGTTCAGGATCATATCAATGAGATACTCATCGGTGAGCATCTCCTCGTCCACCTGTATCTCAGACAGCATGTCGATGACGATGGCCTTACCCACCGGCGCCTTCTTTATCATCTTCAGTGCGATCAGACCTCCATAAAAGTGGCCCAAAATATCGTAGTTTCCTTTGGGCTCAAGAATTTTCAACAGATTTATATAGTATTGGGTGATGTCCTTAAGGGTAGTCATGTTCTCCATATCCTTGAGCCAATTGAGCCCAAAGACGGGTCGGTCGATCTTTTCGGCCAGAGCCTCAAGAGAGGTGAATATGCCTTCCAATGGAGGCATGAAATAAATGGGTTTCCCAGTCATGACATTATTGAGTCTCGTATGGGTTTCGACGGGAATCACGAACTTAACTTTGCATAACTTTCCTCTACACTCCTTGACCTCTGTAGCGAACTGTTTCAGCTCATCCACTTTTCCCGACTCGAAGTCTTTCATCATTCCTATCGTGATATTCTTGATGTCCTGAAGAGTCACTTTGATGTCGTACTCGCGCTCCAACCCCTGCTGTAGTTCCACAGCAAACATGGACTCCATACCAATTTCACCCAGAGTCAGATGATTGGGCGTTGTCTTCGGATCGATGCCTAATGCGGTCCACACCTGACCCACGAGTTTAGACTCTTTAGTGCCGGTAAGGATAGCTCTCTTCGCTCTCACCTAAACGTAAGACAAATAATAAAATGTTTTAAAAAATGTTTGAAATGTTGTGAAAACCATTGAATACTCACAACACACGAAACGATGGCATTGTCTGATTGAAGCAATTTATCCATTATTTCCAGACATGAGTTAATCCTTTGCTTCACAACACCCGCCAAAGAGGTGTTGATCTCAGAGTCAGCCAACACTCCGACGTCACCGATTGGTCCCCATTGAATGGCCAGTCCGTGTAAGCCATCTCTTCGTCTCTGTTCGCAAATGCGTTCGCACACAGAGTTCGCGTATCCATAGTTGGATTGACCGGCGTTTCCTTTACCACAGGCTATGGACGAGAAGACAACGAAATAATCCAAATCTAAACTCAATTCTCGACTGATTTTATCCAAATTGTTGAACATTTTGGTCTTCGAGTCAATAGTTTCGGTGAACTTATCGATGGTGTGGTTCTCTAAAAGACAATCGTTGAGAACGAGAGCCAAATGAAAGACACCACCGATTGGTCCCAACTGTTTGGCGTCTGTTAACAATCTCTTCGCGCCTTCGATGGTATTTGAGTCATGTGTTGAGACAATAATCTTTGTGTCAAACATTTTGAACTTATTTCCCAAAGACTCCAAACGCTCTAAAATGAACTTTTGGTAATCGGTTTTCACACCCTTTCTTGAGGTCAGTACAAATTTTCTGGCGCCTAAGAATAGCATCCAATGAATGAACTCGAGACCAAAGCCTCCCAAACCCCCAGTGATTATATATGTCTTGTTTGGATTGAAATATGTCTTTCGAGTCACCATTAGTTTCTTCGACGGATTGAAACCGTTTTTCGCTATCTTTTGCTTCTCTTCGTCTCTGATCTTAATGACTATTTTCCCGATATGTTTACCGGTGGTCATGAATCGGAACGCCTTTTCCGCCTCTTCTGCTTTGAATGAGTTCACTGTCACGGGTTTTATCATACCATTGGAGGCGTTTTCGTGCATCCAATCGAATAACTTCTTTGTGAAGCCTTTCGTGAAATACAACTTCTGATCAACGGATACACCGATGAATGAGATGTCCCTCAAGAATGAAAACATTCCCAACTGTTTGTTCATCTGAAGATCAAACTTTCCGATCTCGACAAACCGACCACAATCTGCAACACATTCATAGCTGGCGTCCAATTTGTCTCCGGTCAGCGAATTCAACACCATATCCACACCCTTTCCTTTCGTGATCTCTTTGATCTTGAACTTGAACTGAGTGTTCCTTGAGCTGAAGATATGGTCTTCGGGTATATTAAACGTGTCCATCAAAAACTTCTTCTTATCATCGGTTCCAACCGTTACGAAGATATCACAGTCATAGTATTTACAGACCCAGAGAGCCGCCTGTCCTACACCACCGGCGCCCGAATGGATGAGCACTTTCTCGCCTTTACATCAAATTAAGTGACAATTAGTTTAATATTTAAGACATTCATTGAAATGATTTTTCGCAAACCTTTTTGCAATTGTGCCCTTTCTATCATACCGTACCATACGGTGCTGTATGTGCACAGTATGGTCGCCGCCTCATCCATGGACCAGTGGTCGGGAATAGGCGTTATCATCTGTTCGTCAATATCGACGGAAGTGGCATAACATCGACTCATATCGATGCCCAAAACCCTCTCTCCGGTGTCGGTGCGACGGCCGGCGAACTCGAACCCAATGAGACAATCGGTGAACAGAAGCTGTGGTCCCGACGCGAGTCGACCTGTTTTATATGGGTTAACCGAAAGGGAATGTCAAACAACAGTCGCTATCATCAGTCGCTAAGTACACACCCGTGGCGAACATGACGTCCCTGAAGTTCATACCCGAGCTATAGATATTGCAATTGATTTTATTTATCTTTGAATTCGTCAAATCATAACAGTCTGAAGACTTGACCAAATTCTTTGAGTCGAACCACTGAAGGCCCGCGAGATCTCTGGTGTGACCGATGTTTAGGAAGTATTCGTTCGACTCTTTCTTGTCGTAGTTCTTCGGAAGCGTTAAGTGTCTAAAAGTGCCTAACTTTCCGTTTTTGATGACATTTATGGGCAAATCGTTGGCCAATATATCGGAGAACGGCTTGTCTTTGAAATTCAGGGGCATTTTAATGAGATTATCGCAATCGAAGAGACATCTTAAGGCCTCGCCTCCCGGTTCCAGACGGAGACAATTGATGAGACCAATTATGCCGTTCTTTGTGGCGTTGTTTGCGATCAACCAAATCCTATCATCTTTTTCATCACTTTCCTTAGACTCGACCAATTGATCCCTGAGTTTTTCGAACCATTTTTCAGAATTATCACTGATTTCAATGATATTACTCTTTTCGGGAATTTCTGTCTTCTTTGAAATCTTTCTGAACAACAAAGCCATGGATCCGATTGTGTCCGTCTTTCGGGCGACGACTGAGAATCCAATACTTTGTGCAGTTTTGACGAATTCAACGATTCTTTGCTCTAAATCAGAGTTCTTGAGATTCTTTTTGCCATTCATTTGATTCAAAGCCATCTCTGGTTCTGTCAATTGATATCTGAAGACTGAGACAAGGAATCCCTTGTCAGTAATAACGTCATAGACTTCTTGTAAATGATTTTGAAGGTTTACATCCCATAAATCACTCGAGTCTTTGATCATAATTAGATCCGCGGATGAGATCTCTGATGGAAATGAATTATTACTTTCTTTAGGCTTCCATTCGATGAGTTTAAACGACTGTCCCTTATATTCATCGCTGATGCCATCGATGGATTTGACGGCAACGGTATAGTTGACATCAATGGGGTATATGTGAGACGACGCCAATTGATGGTCCACTTCCTTAGCCATCAAACCGTTGGTCAAATTGATTTCCAAGACTTTGATCTCTTTCTTCGGGACATAGCTCTCACTCACGACATCCAGAAGCGAGCGAATCAAATGTTCATTCTTCGAGACCTGATTTATGGCATCCAATGATAAGTCATATTCGGGTTTACTCTGGAGTTCAGTCAATAGCTTATTGGTATTGATGTTCTGGTTCTCATCGATGGCCCCCTGATATAGGGTGTTGAGTAGTTTTAGCAAAACGTGATTGTCTTTCATGTCAGCCAGATATTTGTTGACCAAATCATCGGTGATCTTAATGTCCACTTTTCTGTCACTCGATTCAACCAATTGTTTGATTTTGTTCGCAAGCGATGAACAGACCTTTGGTTAAAGGAAAGACATTTTTATGGTTATTTCAATCAAAAGAATTCATAAAAACAATACAAACCTTCAAATACTCTCTTAAAGCGCTTTTATCGCACTCTTCGATAGCACTGTTCTCTTCGTTAGCCATGAATTGATAGGACTCTAACTTCAAGTCCTGTATATTGACTTTGCGAGGGATGGGGAACGCCATCAGATCCTCGATTTCGATGCCATGGGTGATGACGATCCTTGAGTTCAGATCCACATAGTATGGCAACACCGAGGTGTAGACGTGATACTCCTTTCCGAACACCTCCTCAATATAGTCGACGCTATTGGCGGACAGAACGCCCTCCACTTCTGCCTCGTCCTTCCGGCCCTCACTCAACAGAATCTCATCCACTTTGTCCTCATCGACATTCTCGACGAGTTTTCTATTCTCGGCCGTCTTATGTGCGGCCACGCCTTCATAGAGCACCCGAGGGTCGCAGCGCATCTGCCGGATCATCACCGGCACCATCATCTTGCGGAAAGGCATGGCGGCGCCCATCGTCTGCAGCAGTGAGTCCATGAATGTGACCCAATTGCCGTCCCAACTGATCTCTCCCTGCATTGTCTCAAAGTTGTCTGTTTTCATGGTCTGAATTCTTCTAAACTTTGGTCCGTAATCATAGCCCAAGATTTTCAGATCTTTGTAGATGTCGTCCGCAGTCAAAGTGATGGTAAAGTCTTTGTCCTTCTTCTCATTCGCCTCCACCATCAGGTGCTGTAGGCTCAGCACGTGCTCATCGCTGGTGCGGACTTTTCCCACACAACAGACGTTTCCGTTTTCAAGGATCGAGAATTCGCCTGAAAATCGGATTATTTTTTTATGAGTTTTTTTTAATGAAAAACAAAACCAAAAAAAACAAAAAATAATTTTTTTTTGTCAAAAAGTATACAAAAAAAGAGACAAAAAATTGTTTAATAAAAGTCTCGATCAATGAATGGATTCCTAAACTGAAAATACCTGTCGTTTCGAGATATTTGACTTTGATTTTTGTTGTCTCCGTTTCTGACAAGAATATCGGTCGCCGGAACTGTACGTCTTCGAAGATGACGGGCACCTGATTCCACATACGGCCATAGGTTGAGGCCAGTCGGCGCCAGGCGAGCATCAGATAGCCGGTGGCCGGGTATAGGACGTTGCCGTCGATGATGTGCTCCGGGAGGAAGGCTTTGATCGCTTTCGTCGGGTTATAGACGTCGTGCATATCGGCCGCAGTGGCCCTGTTGTACTCATCCGGGTATTTGCGGAGATTGTTGCTGTACTCGTGATCCCACATCAAGATGGAGCTCAGGGATTGTGTGCCTCTGGCCACTGGCCACTGCACCTTAGGGTACAGGTTCTCCACGAGAGGATTGAGGCCCAACTCATACAGTTTTGCTATCGAACCCAAAAGCATATCTAAGTTCGTATCGTTTGCGTCCTTTTTGATGAGCGATACATATGTTCCCGACTCTAGTGTCTCCTTAACTATTTTGGCGAACAGCCCGTGCGGTCCGATCTCGAGGATGATGGCATCCGATGGCAAGTGTTTGAACTTATTGTAGAAATAAACGGGAGATATGAGGTTATGGACAAAATACTCGGCCGATCCATATTTAAGTGGTTCCTCGCACTCAGTGTCCATAATAGCAGTCGAAACCCATCTTTTGCTCCTGAGCTTAGGGTTGGGAACAATTTTTTTCAGTTCTTCGGTCAATTTTGGGGCTGATGTCATGAGATATTCGCTATGGTATGGAATTTCATGGCTTTGCAGCTCTCGTACAAACACTCCCTTTTTGTGCAAATCGTCGACCAATTTCTTTGTCTCAGTGTATAGACCTTTGGATCAAATTGGGATCAAATGAGAATTTATTTAAAAAACAAAAACCATTATTACCTGATATAACGACAGTGTCTTTTCCGTTATTACAAACAACACCCGTTCCTTTGGGGCATAACTTCTTCGCGTCATTAAAAGACATGCCGAGGACTGCCATCAGTCCTTTCGGTATCTTTTTGTCACTTTCGGTGACAACCCCTCTATAATAGGTGACCAAAAGAGCCTCCTTTGCTGTCAGACACCCGTCCGCATAAGCGGCCGCTATTTCACCGAAGGAGTGACCCATTATTCCGTCGGGTATTATTCCGAGTGAATTGATTACATCACACAATGCTATCTCTATAGCAGTTGTGGCACAGAATTTGTTGGTCATCGAAGACATCGATTCCTTGTCGTCAGATAAGAGCAAATGCTTTAAATCGATGTCAAAGGGTTTGAGTATTTCATGAAATTCTTCTATTCTTTCGGCGAAGATCTTGATCGGCATCAATGCTTTTGCCATTCCTATCCATTGACCTCCCAGTCCTGGGAATAGGAACCAAACGGGACGCTGGGATTTCAGGCCCAACACTCCCGACTGCTTCTTGTATTCATACGACCCGTCACTCAATTGCTTGATAATAACCGAACCTAAATTTATAGATAATAATTTTACAAACAATTAACACCTCAAAAAAATACTCCAAATACCCCTGTATGGCATTCCACTCGAGTTGATAGAAGGCCTTCCTCTCATAGTTTCGGCCAAAAGAGCCAAGAAATCTCTGGTAACCTTTTGTGGGTTATTCTCAATGAACTTAAAGTAATCATTCAATGCCTCTTCGGTTCGACCGCAAAGGTTAACAATTCGTGGTATTGTGTCAGCGATTTTCAGACTGTCCTCATTATGAACCTTATAGTTGGGCTCAAGTAATGCGTGTGCGTTCACACCACCGACGCCGAAGTTGTTGACACCGGCGATGCCTTTGACACACAAATAAAAAACGATCGAAAAATCAGTAATTTTTTTCAGTAATGATAATTGACTTTCGTTTATACCCGGAGTATATTTATAGTTCTCTTTGACGGGAATGAGTGGCGGACAGTACTCTTTGATGTTGGGTTTGATGTCATTTAAGTGAAGGTTTGTTGGAATGCATTCATTCTCGTAAGCGATCAACAGTTTGGCCAATGAGGAGACACCGGACGCGCCCTCCGCGTGACCGATGTTACTCTTGAGCAGACCTATAGGTAGAGTGCCGTCCCTTTTAGGTATCTTACAGTAGGCGTTGTATATGGCTTTGGCCTCCTGTGGATCCCCGACCTAATGGTGAAACGCATTGTCTGTTTTAATGGCATTCAATGTTATATACAAATAACTCATACCTTAGTTCCGGTCGCGTGAGCCTCGAAGTAGTTCACCTGCAACGGGTCCACCTGTGCCTCTTTGTACACCTTAATCATCAGCTCCTCCTGACTCTCGGTGGACGGGTAGAACATTCCCAGCTTTTTATTGCCGTCAATATTGCAGCCGGTGTTCAAAATCGTCGCATAAATTCTCTTCGAGTCTGACCTCCGCTGCAAAAACATACAGCAAACGGTCTCTCCTCTGACAAAGCCGTCGGCCTTTTCGTCCCACACTTTGGGAATGCCGTCCAATGCGTTCAAACGCGTCGACTGAAAGATCTGATTCGAGAAGGCCTGTAAACACACCTGAGTTCCTCCGACTATCGCCTGACGTATTTTGCCTTTGATTTTGTTTCGCATATTAGATATGAGTGAAACAAAAAACAGCCGTTCCTTATCATACCTAAGCGCATGTCATTCATGGCGGTGTTGAATGCAACCAAACTCGAGGAACAGGCGGTGTCGATGACCATCGACGGGCCCTTGAAGTCGAACACAAACGACACGCGATTCGCGTAAAGACATTTTTGAGATCCACTGATCCATAGGAGAGTATCAGTCATTCCCGTCTGTGAGTCGGGCTGTACGTCCTCTGGCACGCCATCAGGCATTCCGAACGTTGAGTAGCCGATGTATACCCCGGTGTCGGATCCACGCAGCGATTGAGGATTAATACCTGGATTACAATGAAAAATAAATTCATTTTATCTGCTTTTTTTTGAACCATTCCTTTCACGACGAATACCTGAGTCGATGATCGCCTCATACGTGGTTTCGATCAATATTCTCGATTGCGGATCAATTATATCGCTCATTGTGTTCATGATGCCGAAGAACTGTCCGTCAAACTTATCAATGTCCTTTAACTTTCCCATTCGTGGATTTATTCCAAACAATTCTATAGTTTAAAAGAAAATAATTTTTAATTACTTTTTAATTAATGAAAATATAAACTAATGTTTGAAATAAGTTAGTTTAAATTCACGCTTAATTTACACCCTTAATAGAGATTATTATTTTTAAGGGTATAAAAATAAATTTAAAAATGATTTTTTATATAAAAAAGGGGCAAATTTTATCTATGATTTATATCTGCAATAAAAATCATTAAAAAAGTTATGCAAAAACAAAATCACTTCATTTGAACTAAAAAGGGGTTTATTTCCTATAATTATACATTGATTACAGAATTTTTGTTGATATTCGATGACATCTAAACAGTATTCTTAGGACTGGAATGGCTAAGAGATTACATGGTAATAGCAGAACGCCTTAACCATTACAGCCCTTAGAATGTGCTTATAGTGAATGCAATTCATAACATAATCAATAGGTGTAACAAAAGTTTGCTATAGTTTTTATGTCGTTAAGGGGTATAAGAAATATTTCATTTGAAAAAAAAAATTTTTTTTGTGTGTGTGCCCACCTGTAGGCCATCGACGGTTGTCGGCCGTAATCATATCGACGCCGTTATACAAGTTTTGTGCGAATTCGTCCGTATTTGCTGACTCTGGGAACCGACCACCCATTCCACTGATGACGACGTCTTCATCGATGGTTTGGGACACAATCCTATGCGAAGCCATCGTTTCGATTGTTGGCCAAAAAAGTTAACTAAACTTTCTTTTTAACTATATTTTGAAACCGAATAACAAATGTCTTTCAATATTGAAAATACTTTTTTTCACTTGAATTTCAATGAAATAAAAACAATAATACTTTGAATACGAAAAACACAGAAAAACTTTTTATTATATACAAAGACGTTATAACTCTTTTATATCCACTCTTTTTGCAGAAGAACAATAAATGACTTTTGATTAGGATTTCGAAACGATTTTATATATGATTTTTGAACTCCAATATAATTGATATTATATTGGTTTAAACGAAAAAAAACTTTTTTTTATTGTTAATTGATTTTTGTAAAAAAAACCATAAAAAAGTCAAATTATTTTCTCTTTACGAATGAATTTAATGATTGAAAATATATAATAATTTTCTCGCTTTTTATTCTCTAATAACAGAATAACTAATGAGAAGAGAGAATGAGTGATAAAAAACGAGACACCGATTGCAAGTGATTTCGATCCACTCTTTATATATACTCTCATTTAGACCGAGAATTTGAACTTTCGAGGAGAGAGAGGGGGAGAGGGAGAGAGAGAAAGTGTTTTGAGTGGAAAGTCTTATTTGTGAGAATGAAAAGAGAAAAAAATTATAGCAAAAGCAAAAGCATTTCTTAACCGACACATAAATACCTATTTATTGGCACGAAAGCAAAAAACTACAAAAACTTTTTTGTTTCGTACGGACAGCGCGTATACAGTAATAACTGGTTCACTAAGAGCTAAACTCACAGTAATTCAGTACTCCATCCATCAATCGTATGGGCACTGTATTCATCGGTTTTGGGGGAGAGGGATATAGAGAGAGTGTATACAGTATTCATATTATTTTTTTTTTGTGAATACAATAATTACAGGTATTTCCTGGTATTGAATTTGCATTGAGTATAGCATCGAATGCAACAAAATTATAGGTTATTAACACATTTCGTTCAACCAATTCTTCGGCTCAAATCGCAGAGCCTTTTGTAATTGTTTGGCCAAAAGGCACTCCATGTGCAACTATCCAGTGGGATGTGCAAGATCTCTCTCTTTCTCTCTAACATTATTTTATTATTATTATTATTATTTAATTTTTTTCTCTCTCTCACAAAAAACCCTCACTTTTTACCCCAATTCTCTTCAAAATAATATATTGATTGAAATTTTTCTTTAAAACCATTTTTCTCTTATTGTAATTGATTTGTTTGTATGACATTTGAAGGCATTTGAACTTCAATACATAAACCGCTTATGTGTTGTAAACTCTGTTTTAATACTCGGCTGTAAAACGTTATCTTATTTTTACGTATATTTAGTATTAAGTCATGAAATTCAATCATTCATTTTGTGCATGAATTATGACATTCGGTATTAAACGAAAACCAATTTATAAATTATAATACATTTTGTAATTATTATTATTATTTGTTTTTTTTTGTTAACATTTATTGGATTTAAATATAATATATTTAAAGCAATAAAAAAAATTTTTGTACAAATCTTGTGATAAACTTATAGATTAGATTTAATTAAAAACTAACCGATTGTAAGCCAATTACATAAGCACTATAAGCACCGGTAGATTTGTCATTAAGATGTGGGGAAAATGTTTGAAAAGATTAATAATAATAAAAAAAGATTTTTTTATTATTTATTTTTAACATTGATTTTAAATTTAGACGTTTTTAAAGACATTTTTTTCTTCAAATTAACCTAAAAAGTTGGTCAAAAAGGAGGACAGGCATCAAAGGGGGACGAACAGAGATGTTAGACAGCGATTGTTCTTGCTCAATTATTTATAAAGTGTTCATTATGTTTGTTATACACAAAAAAGAAAGTGAATCTCAATTAAAGCGAATCTTTATTGTAATAATTATTATATAAAACTCATTATATGTTATGTTATTATTATTACAAATAGCTATGCATTGAATATTGAAATCCTTTTGTGTTATAGAGAGAAAAAAATGTTAAGAAATATTTTTCTTTTCAATTATTTTCATCTTTCAATACAATTATTATTTTTAAGTCCAAAAAATTGGTGTTTTTTTCTCTCAGAAATTGAATTATCTATAATTGAGGACAAATTAGATGACTTTTGTGCTGGTTATTACCAAATGGAAAGGACTATTTTGTAGGCGATAAGTTCAATGGCGATTGATATCACATTCAATACAAAAATTTTTGTATTCAATAATAAAATATTATATTTTATATGAGTTTTCAATTTCAAGCACAAAGAAAGAGAGAGAAAAAAATGCATTTTTTTGACTCAAAAATGATTATTGATTGCGAAAAACTGAATACGAATTGTGATTCAAACACATAATACAAGCACTTAATTATATACTATCATTGAATGCGATATTCAATCATAATCTCGCTGTAAAAAGAGCTCTGGTTTTAATCAAAACCAATTATATTTTTGTTAAACATATATTCAGTTATTTTAACTATTGATTAGTATATAACATATTATAACCCGTGTCAGTTATATGTAATAATTTTCATGTATATATTCATTCAAATATTAGGACTGAAACACAAGAAATTATATGAATTTTTTTTATTCAGTTTAAACTCATTTCATAATAAAATATTATATTATTTTTTAAACGATATTATAATTCATGGCAAAAGAGATTGAAATTAAATATTGATTTCAATATTCAATTCTCACTTTTCACACGCAATGCTCATATCATTTAGTTATGCTCCCGGGCCTATCTGCTAATCCCCCTGCCCCTTATTAATACCTCTTGACCTATTCATCGTCTCTATTTGAGGCCCTGTACCCCTCCCCCCTTCCACACTAATACCACTCATAGCAATCACCCCTTTTTTTCTCATATTCCAGGTTTTAGTTCACATTATTTCGCATTATTTGACACCAAAATTCATGCCGTTTCGGGACAGTTCGTTATAGGTTGTGCTCAACCCCTATTGGTTGTGAAAAATTTTTTTTTGTTCAGTCAGTTCTTTGTTAGAGAAAAAAAATAATTATAATTTTAATGTTCAAAAAACCCTTTGATTTCAAAATATCTTCCAATCCTTCAATCAATGCAACAATTGATTCAAATTATATACGAAAGCATTTTTTTCTGAGAAAAATGTTTGCAATTAATAATAAAACTAATAATTATTGAACTTATTATTTATCGCATATTTTCTATGTGTTACAGTGTTTAGCGGAATGTCTATTACAGTAGAGTTTATGTCAAAAGAATTGCTTATAAAATATATTATTAAAAAATGAATTTTCAAAATTCAAGTCAAATCAACTCGAATATTGAATTCGAGGTCAACTAATAATTTGTACTTAGATTTCGATCTTATGTTTAAATAAACGAAAAAAAAAAATTATATAAATTTTTTTGTGATTATATTTTATAATAAAAATCATTTTATTATTAAAATTGATTCAAATTATATAAAATTAATATTTAAATAACTCATTGCGAAAATTACAAAGTGAAATGACCTGGCTTATTGTGGTGCCATGGTCAGTTTGGAATTAAGGTCACTTAACATGGTCATAAACTGGCCCCTCATATCACATCAAAAAGTCAAACATTGTTTGAATAAAAATAACATTTATTTTATATATCAGTTTATATAAATATAGACACAGTTTCAAGAACCGGGTCATTGGGTATGACATGACAGCTACTGCTCAAACGACATGTTCCCACGTATTTCAAACACTCGACCAAACGGTTGGTGTTTGCAGTAGTTATTTGTTAAACGAAATGTTATATTAATTATTGAATTGCAATTAATGTGAAGAAAAAGAAAAACACAAATAAAAGACAAAATAAAATAACATTTAAATACAAAAGTTGTTTAAATTAATTGAAAAACAATATTAACACGAAAAAAAGAGCCCAGGTTATACTGTACGCCTGGTCTAATCAATAGTTTTGATTGTGAAATAATATCACATTTTATGAAGAGTTTGAGAACCAGTTCATTAAAATGCATGAAAAATGTGTAATTCATTTAAAATAATTAATAAAATATAATAACAATAAAAAAAGACAACAATTTTTTGTGTTTTGTATTTTTGTTTTGTTTTGTTTTTTATATTTGAAAAATTCATTCATTGATTAATGGGTTAATCAGAGAAAATATTTTTTAATGAATTTTAAATTATCTCATTTTTGACGATTGAAATTATTATTAAAGTATTAGTGAAGAGAAAAAATAATTTTCAATAATTAATAATAATTTTTTTCAAAGTGTAAAATATCTGTGAATTTAATTATTTGATAAAAATCTTTTGCCATATTTTTTTTCGTATGAATTTAAGTAATGAATTTTGAATTTTTAATATTCATATGAGTAGGTAAGACGTGTGAGTGACCAGGGTGTGTTGTGGACATGGAGTGTGTGTGCCCACAGGGGGTGATCAGGTGCCAGTTTATGTAGTAGAAACTCAAGTCAACTCAAGTTATATATATTTCAATAATAACTCATTTAAAGACCAGTTTTGACTAATGCGAGAGAGAGAGAGAGAA
>JAQIXR010001219.1:0-14368 GCA_034700825.1 Quadroppia sp. Gr-Ori-00064
CTCTCTCTCTCTCTCTCTCTCTCTCTCTCTCTCTCTCTCTCTCTCTCTCTTCTCTATTCTCTCTCTCGTATTCCATTGTAATGTTGAGAGCATTTAAAAACTTTTTTCTCTGTAAATGAACTCAAGTCTCAAATCTTGTATTTATTAATTCAGACAAAGAATGAAATCTCAAATGAATTTGATTTCAAAGAAAACTCAATACAAATGCAAATAAAGAAAATATTTTTATCATTTAATTGAAAATCCTTTTAATATTTCAAAAAATCAAATATTTCTAAATATTTTCATATTATTTGTCAAAAATAATTAATTTTATGTTCAAATGAATGAATAAATTCAAACACAAATTCAATGCTATTATTATTTATAATAATTATTGTATTTAATGTCAAAGTAATTATTTCCTAAACTATAATCAAATTTTTGTTGTTTTTATCAAAAAAATAAAATAATAAATTTCAACATAAAATTAATTTACATTTTTATTAATTGTTGATATTTTGCAGAAAAATAATTATTGAATTTTTGTGCTTACATTTAATGTGCATTTAATGTAAATTCTTGAGTAATATTAAAAATAAATTTAAATTTTATTTAAAGTAAATGAATATATGATTGAAAATATGATGCAATTTAAACACAATTAATGATTCAAATCATATGTAAAAACAAACAAAAAATGTTTAAAATTTTAATTAAATTCATATATTTTGCACTTTTTATGGACAATAGACTCAAAGAAAATATTTTTATTTGACTCAAAGCAAAGGAAATAAAATTAACGCCAAATTAAAACAAAACATAAGAATCGTTGGACTAAAGAAATAACAGATAATATGTTATGAAAAACATATTTCATATTAATTGTAAGAAAACATATTTTTTTGAAAAACTCTTGAAATTATGAAATTTTTATTTATTTATTGATAACTATTATTATAATCGCTATTGAGAGGAACGACACCTAATATATTACACAATTGTTTATTGTGTATAATATATGACAAATATTTTGTAATCTTCATGACTGCCTGTAATGAGTCGACACCCAAATTAATCCCAAACATCAGGTGCTGACAAAAAAAAGGAGAAAATAAAATAATAATTTGTCAACAAATGAATTGTTTTGCTATTTATATGAATAGTAATGAGGAATACATTTTGGTTTTAAGTGTGCTTTTTGTCACACTTTTTGACAAACGATTTGCTCTTAAAGTGTTTTTTTAGAGAAATTATTATTCATTATATATTTTTTTTGCCGATTCTCTCTCTCTCTCTCTCTCTCTCTCTCTCTCTCTCTCTCTCTCTCTCTCCGCGAATAACTATCGCTTTCGGCAATACTTTTCAATTTCATAAACTTTTCCAATGATTTTGAATGCAATACTCAGTATATATACAAAGAAATGCCTTTAAAGAAATGTATTATAATATTAATGGATTGCAACAAAAAAAAAAACTAGTCTTCACTGAGAGCTGAGGTATATATAATATATATAAAAATAAGAATACCTGAGCTCAAGACGTCCTGCGCTTAAGAAGATATCAAAAGTAGTTTTTCTTTTTTCCTTTAAAACTCATTCAAAGGAGTATTATATTCTCATTACTCGTTTGGTTAGCGAATTGTGTGGTGTGTTGTTATGTGTATGTGCTCTTCGCACAGGCAGATAGGCCTATGATATTATGGAAAAAAGGGGCTCAAATTAAAGTCAATGTCATCGCTATTTAATACAGTCAAACGTTTATAATAAATGTCTGTATTTTTTTTCGTACGAAAAAAGTGTTAACTTTTTTTTGATTGAAATGAAGTGAATGAGAAAAATGTTTTATCTTTAAGTGTAATTCAATTAAAATTTTTGTACTTTTTTCTTTGAAATTGAATTTTACTTTTTTTTATTCGCAATTATTTTAAGCAACTGTTGGTTAAAGTGTTGAAAAAAGTTTAGTTTTTTTATTTTTTCATATAACAAACCATTGCATACATTGAGTGCTTATTATTACAGCTATTTATTGTTGTGTTTAAAAAAAAACTTTTTAAAAATTCTAATAATTTTTTGTTTACTTTTTATTTGTTTTTTTTGTTTTGTGAACAAAACAAAAATTCATTTATGTTTTTTCGCCGTATTTGCGGAACGATAGCAAAAGTGTTGAAAAGACTTATTGATTAAACATTAATAATGTGCTGAAAGTCTGGTCTTATAATAACAATAATATTCATGAGAAACGAATTGCTTTCGAAACCTTAAGTTCTTATAAACGTTTTGATTGTTTTAGTCCTTTATATGAGACTTATGTCAGACTTTTCTCTGTGCAAACACAACGCAAAGCACACGAAAAAAAATATATATGAGATGAAAGACAAAATCATACTTTCCTCTCGTCTGGACATATAAGACAAATAATAAACACTTACAATAAGACTCAATAATAAGTTTTTCTCATATTTTTGTTGTCCACAGTTTTAGCCGAAACTCTTTCGACGACAAACAGAAAGTGAGAGAAAATATAATAATAATAAGACTCAGAGAAAACAAAAAAAAACTTTTTCATGAGTTTTGTGCGTATATGACTACCAGTGCTGGCAATTGCAGTGCTCATTGGAACGGGTCATGCGTTGGCTTCAACACTATTTCAATATAATATCACTTCCACTATCGTTGGGACCATTACTCGCGGCCACCGCTCATACCAACCCATTCATCACGAGACGAACTGCCAGTGCGTGGACGACGCCAACCACGACAACAGTGAACCCAAGCCATGATATAGCGGCTCAGCCGAGATTCGGTGCCGAAGACAAGCGCCTGGAAATGACGACCCATTCGCCACCGAACCACACGTTCGTCGATAATCGCAATCCAGTGGTTATTCTGACGGAAATCAACGCCTCGAAAGACCTCTTCAGTGGCTTCACCTTCAGAGAGGAACAATGGGTCGCACCAGTGATGGCATTGTCCTGTCTTAACATGATTGTCATAACCCTGTTCGAGGTGTTCGTCATCTACAAGGCGTGCAGGTATGAGATAACGGTGCGATCGCATCGGCATTTGTATTGCCCTTTTGTTGTGCCATAGATAGCGGTTATCTTCGTCTCGAAGACCAAAGCCATTGTTTTCGCTCATTTAATGGCAATTAATCTTTAATTTTGAACGCAATCTTAAAAGTGATTTTTTTTGGTGTGAAGTCTTTTCGCGTTTTGAATTCAATACTTTGAAACAAAAACTTCAAAATTCCTTAACCTTTAAATCGTTTTTATATTTAGAAAAATTATTTTTTTTCTTTTCTTTTCATTTTTCTTTACATTGAAATCCTTTAACCTTTTGATAGGAATGAGATTTTTTTTTCTCTTCTCTTCCACTCTATTGTTTTAGAGGTGAATATGTTTTTTTGAAAACTCCCCTAAACTTCCCCTTTCATTGAAAACATGCAGACTATTAAACGAGCGAAAAATATTCATTCATTTCATTCCATCAAAAGTTTAATCAATTTTATATTTGATGTGAAAAAAAATGTTTGAAAAAATACTTTTGAAAACAATATAAAAGTATTATTTTTTGCATAACATATACTAAAACACGAATTATTCTAACATTGAGTACAGAATTGTTTAGCGAAACATCAAATAGGGATTAAAAAGTATTTTATCATTAAATGAATAATTAAATACTAGTGAACGCAGATAGTGGTCGTAAACATACCGGTGCTATAACTTCTCCTACGATAAGAAAAATAGTGATCAAAAGAGAATAAAATAAAAGATTAAAAGAAAAGTAAAACTGAATAAAGAGTGAAAAGAGAGAGAAAAATACAGAATATTTATGCGAAAAAAAAGTTTATACAAAAACTTAAAGACATTTTTTGTTATTAATAATTCATTTTTTAATATAATTTTTTTCAATACAAATATCACATCAAAAGTGTTTGAATTCATAAGCCATAAAACGTTCAATTTTTGTGTTCATTAAATATTAAAATTTATTATTTTTTTTATTATTCATTTTTGATGTGAATTTTGAAAACATTTATACAATTTGTTTTTGACGACACCTCCAGGACCTCGCCGTCGCGTCGGCATCTATTCCTGGGCCAAATGCTTCTGTTGGGCCTATTCCTGTCGTCAGCGCTGGGCATAGCGTTTGTGCCAAATCCCAATTGGATCTCCTGTACAGTAATCCGGGTCGGTTTGGGCATCTGTTACAGTCTCATATTCGCCACATTGCTCGTGAAGACGGTATTCCTGTTGTCGCTGCACTCAGGCATATACCTGCCCGCCTCATACCAGGCGCTGTTGCTCTTCTTCATCATCTGCACGCAGATCGCCATCGATGGCCAATGGCTTATACACCAGACGTCCAACACTGTCATCGACTATGTGGACGCCTTCGGAACAGTTGTCTACAAATGCGATCACAACATCAGTTCACTTCTGCTGTCCTTAGTCTACGACATATTTCTCATCGGTATGTGTGCTCTTTGGACATGGATTATGACTTACATTTGCTGACTGACTGTCCATTAGATATATAGTAATTGATTGTTTGTTTCGTCGCAAACACTAATACCATATCTGTGTATCACATGTCCTGTGATTCACAACTGTTTTCAATAACAGAATTTCATTTATGATATATTTTTGTGACAATAGCTTTCAAGTGATAAATAGGCGACAGTTTTGACACCAATTTTCATTACAATCAATGCTCTCTTTAATGGCAGTAATTCTTTAGATCTGTTGACAGAAAGATATATTAATTAAAATTTTTATTAACGAAATGATTAGAAAAATTCATTTTGAATTTCACTAATGAATTACAAACATAAAGAATATTCTCGTTTATTAAGGAATTGATTCATTAAAGTTGAGCCAAATTTATGCACATTTTCAAACACAACGCCTACAAAATAGCCCATAAAAATTCATTTTTATAAAAGCCCCTTAAATGCCATGAAATGCAGCAAAGGTCACGAAAAGGGAATATTCAAAACAAAAAGCAAACAAATTCATTACGAAAAATAAATTCATAAAAATTATTAAACGATTTGTTTTTCAAAAATTAATTTCTTTATTAAAAATAATAATCAAAAGAATTCACGAATTAATTATGAAATACAAAATGCTTTTTAAAAATGTTTTTGACATCAATTGAGAGGAAGAATAAACTCTGTTTGAAAACAGTCTTCAAATTTAAACACTTAATTAATAAGTATTTTTTTTTCATCGCAAATGAAGGTATGGTTTCGTGTCTCTCACTGCGAGCTAAGGGGCACCGGGAGAACCATGGCGAGGCCATGTTCATAGCCATTACCATCATCACATCCATCGTTCTGTGGTGTGTATGGATTGGGGGAACGTTGACCAGCACCAGCCACTACAGGGACGCGTTCCTGGCCCTGGGCGTCGTCGGCAACGCCACACTCGTCTTCCTAATCATGTTTCTGCCCAAAGGGAGACAACTGGCCGCTATGGGCCGCGAAGGCATGAGCGACGACAGGGATCAGCTCTCATCGCCCTCATCGCCATCGATATACACGCCGAGCTTTTTGCACATAAAGCCCAGTCATTTGATACCACTGACCAAAACCAATGGCAATCTATACAAACAATTCGGTCAAACGAATAACACTAATAGCTATCACACGAACAATAATAACAATACAATGACTGGCAATCACTACACACATCACTCGACCAACAAATCACTCAATAATGGTTTGTCTTAAGATTTTTCCCCTGTTTTTTATATACAAAGAGACAGAAAAAAAAAGTTTTTTTTGATCTGAAATTTTCATTTCATTTTTTTGTTTTTTTGATTGATTCGTGAATTGTGTGAAAACAATGATAATAATAACGTATGAAATGATAATAGTATATAATTATAATAAATCTGTTGATAGCATTTGAACGCTATTTGTCTCAACACACAAATAAATTATAATAATTTTAGTGCTATTTCTCTTCAATGCTATGCCTATCGACATTTGCCTACCGGTGCTGTCAATCAAACAGTCTCTTTCTCTCTCATTTGATTTATAACTTTTATAGACTTTTAGCTTTAAATCAGACAAAAATCAAAGCCAATGTCTATGACTGACTATTGGGTATTGGCTGTAATTTTTTCATTAATTCAAATGCCTTTTGAAATCAATCAAAAAATTATGAAAACTTATGAAACGATTGCTTTAAAAGAATGCATTTTGTGAACACATTATACATTATAAGCGTTTTGTTTGACGTTATAATTATGTGATTAATATTTTCACTCAAAGTCTTGTCAAATGAGTTCTCCATTAGAGTGTCTATGAGTGAAAAGGGGTATTACCGGCAAAGGTATTACTCTATGCGATCTCATATATAAATTATTGAGTGATTTATCAATAATTGTCTCACAAAAAAAAATATTATAAAAAGCATAGATTGTATGGAAATAGAAATCGAGATCAATATAAATGATCCGCAAAACCGAAAATTGCATCGAATATAATAACTCAAAAAAATGCTATAATTTTCCAAATAATATGATTAATGATTATATTCTCTCACTGTGTATATGCCATCCCTTTCGACCCCCCCTTTCACAAGAATTGATGATTTTATGATTGGTTTTTCATATTATGATTAAAAAACCCAAAGTCTTAAAGCGTTTTTTAATATAAGGTATACCAAAAGGAATGGAAAGACGTTTTTCAGCAAATAATTGAATGTTTTTTCTTTTGATAATTTTTAATCAGAATCTCATAAACTGTTTATTCAATGCTGAGGAACCCCTTAAAGGCATTCACTATTTAGTATGAAATTTAATTTTAATTCTTTTCTGTATTATATTATATTTATTCAATTTTTATCCCCTTTTATGATAAAAGCGAATAATAATTAGTGAATGAATTTTTTGGTTTTTATTTATTCACAAATAATTAATTTTGAAAAATTTCATACAAATTAACAAATTTTTTTCTCTCTGTTGACTACTATTCACATTAATCGTGAGTTTGAGTTAAATTTTTCATAAATTTCTTCCAATTTTTACACATTTTTTTTTGCATATTGAAGAAAGTCATTGACATTAAGGTATTGTTTGCAAAACGTGAACTAACCTTGGTATGTGTGCTGTACTATAAGAGAGCACAATTTGGAGCATATCGGAGTCGATAATCGATTCGATTGATAACAGATATAAACACCTGAGTTAGGAAAGTATGCTTTGGAATAACATTTGCTTTTTTTGCGATAATTATAAGTATTTTTTTGTTGTAAACTTTAGTTTCAGTTAATCCGAAACAAAGCCCTCAAAGAGTTATATGATTTTCATGTAATCTAATGAATAAAAACAAAAATATATATAATTTGTTTTTAATGTAATTGTGATAATATGAGCGCATATGTAAAAAGGGGCCAAAAAATCAATATAATTCTAATCAATTAAAACCTGGAGATTCCGTAATATGTACTTCCCTTGAGATATAACTCAGCCATACATTATCCAAAGGAATCGCTTTCGAGTGACTGAACACAAATCGATGAAAGTTAAGAGACTTTGAAAAAATATTTTCCAAAGTAATTGAATATCAATTCATAATCAAAAAAAAATATCGATTTTTGTATTAAAATTGATTTTTCGATTACTTTTCAGTCACTCGAAGTCTGTGTAAAAGGGGTTTTTGTTTTCTTAATTGATTCGATTAACGACAATCAGGTGTAAAATGAAAAATAAATAACTATTTTTTTTTCTTTGACAAACACTGAAATATTTATGCATTTTTTATGACCAGAAAAACTCAAATCAAGTTTAAAATAATGAAAAATTCATTTGTTTTTTCACTAACGAAATGAGTTATGAATACTTAAAACGTTAATTAAAGGGCTTTTATTTCACATAAAACTTTCAAAACCTTTTTCTTTATTACAGATTTAATTCAATAATTTTTATTTGAATGTATTTCTTGTTTTTAATGTGAACTCAATATTTAAATGTAAAGTTACGATGATTTTTGAATATTACACTATTAGTGGAAAGGCTATTATTAGCGCTAAAAAAATGTTATTATGAATTCAAGAATTAATTGGCTCTTAAAGTGAGTGAACGAAAACATTGAAGAATATAAATGAAATGAAATTTGAATTTCAAATATATTTTAATAACAATTTCAAAAACATACTATCAATGGGTACGAGAAGAGAAAAGGCTATCATTTTTCACACAATCGCTAATCATTTCCTCGTTTTCTTCTCTCGATTTGATGTGTGTTTGAATTGAAAATCAATGCAAAAGAAAGAAAAAAACATTTTTTGAATATATTTTTCTGTGAAAACAAAGTGTAGTGAAATTTGAATAAAATTCTCGTCAAATGTTATGAACGACAAAATGTCATAAACTCTTTCATTGAGACAAATAACTCAATCAAAGTTTGTCCACAAATTAATCATAAATTTAATTCATTTTTTCTGTTTGTCTTAAAAGTCAAATATTTCTCAAATGATTCTCAAATGAAATCCTAAAATATTATCCCAATTATTGGGGTGAAAATAAAATTTATTTCGTGTTTAAATTCAATTAAACTGTTCTTTACTTTTTAGTATAAAATCGTATGCTTTCATAAACACATTCAAACACACAATTCGTAACGATTTTTATTAAATTTTATGTTTAACAAATTCTTCGATTGCTTTGACTCTCAATTGTTAACAAAATGAAAATCAGATGAAAAACGATTAGATATAAAAAGCAATTATTATTAGTAGAGAAAAAAAGCCATTCATTACTACATTCACTAATACTGTTCGTCAGTATTTAATTATATGTATTATTATTACAAAAGAATTTTAAATCACAAAAAAAACGCTTAAAGACATTGCTATCGACAAATGATCACCAAGCACAACTGTCCCCACTCAGCCGTTTGACAGGGGGTGGTGTCTGTCGTGAAATATATTAGCGATTATTATTATATTTTGTCATTTCGTTCAAATAATAACACATTTGTTTTGAGAGAATTGTTTTCAAAGTTTTGTTTGTGTCGACAAAAAAAATGTATTCATTTTTTATGCAAAGAATATGAATGTAATTAATGAACTGTATATCGCAGGGGGTATTGAACAGCACATATAACCCCTTTCTCAGTATATAAGTGTAATGACTACCCGACCCTTTCGTTTCGGTGTCCATTAATAGCTATTAAGCGTATGATAACACGTAAAGAATTGCCTTCCCCTTCACTTAAGCCATGTCGACCCCCTCTTTCCTCAGTCTCGCCCCCTTTCGCATGAATACGAGTGCATTGATTAGCCGCTGATCTCTATTTCGGCGACTCTTGTGATGAATTATAATCACATTTTTTGTTATATGTGTTTTGCTTTTTTCGCCCCTAAATTCAAACGCGAAAAAAAGTGTTTTTTTTCTTTTACTTCTTTTAACTCGACTTTCATTAAAGAGAATATTTTTAATGGTTTGCACAAAAAACAGTATTAGTGTACCCCTGAATACCACTCCCTCTCTCTCTCCCTCTCCCGAGTCTAGTACTTAAGTATTTCAGTGAAGAAAAACCAAAATCATATTATTTGCATAATATGAGAGTCAATACGAAATATAGTGATGAGCGCCGGGATCACTAGTGGTGCTGTTTTGTTGGCCAAATGGAAAATATATTTGCATTTCATTATAAGATATTATTTATTCAATTCATACACAATGTGTTGAACAGTGTTCTAGACATTCAAAAATACAAATGAGTTTTACATAAACATAATTACAATGAATTCAGTCTTACTTTTTTCTCTGGTTTTTTCCCTCTATTTTTTGCTGTATATATTACTATGTTTTGCATATTTTTTCTCTCATTTCTTATTAAAAGAGAGTTTTATTAATAGTTTTGCTTTCAAAATGAATTACAGGATTATTATTGCAATCATTAATTTCTTCTCTTTTTTCCTATTGTATTGTTTTTTAAGATACTGTGGGAGAGAGAGAGAGAGAGAGAGAGAGAGAGAGAGAGAGAGAGAGAGAGAGAGAGATTAATGCAAATCTCATTAACTATTTTTGTTTATATAAGAACCATATTATTGATGACCAGAATATAAGGTCATAACAAATGTATCCATTGTTTCACACGAGTTATGAATAGTTTTTTTTGCATATGATTTGCATTTTGTTTCTCAATTCATCCCAAAAAAACAAAATCCAATGTATTTTCAGTAAGAATTTGTGCTTAAAATTGAAATCCTTTTTCATAAACATTATAATTGAAAAACAAATTTTCAAAAAAACATAAATATTTTTCAAATTCATTACATAAATTGCGTTCAACTCAACACTTGAATTCATAATACAGTGGTTTGAGAATATTGTTTAGAAATATATAATATTTTTATTTAAAGCGAGAAATAAATCATACTTTAATTTAGTAGTCATTATAGACATTAATAGCGTTGACAGTAATAGTGAATTCGTGAACAAATCATTTTAAATATGAACTAAAAATTCTATATATATTTCATTGTGTTTTTATTTCTATTTATTCTTTGACTTAAATGTCTATAATCTCATTGAAAATGTATTGAAGAGAAAAAGTATTTGAAATTTTCTTTGCATTTGTGTTGAAGTCTTTGGCAAGTATTTTGTCTAACATTTTAGTGTTAAGTATTTATAAACAATTTTTTCACATTCAGATCATTAAAGTCTCATTTAGTGAAATATTTTACGCTTACGTTGAGATCTGATACCCTGGGCATAAAGTGTATATATTTTTAACATTTATTTTCACCCTTGAATTGACCGCAACCGAAGAAAGGCATTAAAATGATATACGATTTGAAAGTTTTTAGAAAATAATTTAATGAATATTTAATTATAAATATTTTCTATGTATTTATATTGCAATTCAAGTCTTAATATAATATAATAGTTATTCTGTGTTTCAAACACACAAATAGTTGTTATTAAGAGATATAATTGCTATTAATTTTCGTTATAAACACATTGATTATTGAAAAAAAACATTGGCTTTTGATTTGTTTTTCGCTTTAGACGAAAAAAATTGCTTTCAATTATCATTAAATTGAATGCAGACTTGAATTTGAAGTTGAAATTGAGATATCATTTTAGAGATTATTTTACACATTAGTCATACTCTGAATAGTAAAACAATGACAAAAATATCGTTGAATTTAATGTATTAATTAATGAACAAAACATTTAATTTAAATGTCATTTGTATTTAAATTTTATATATTTTTTTTTTGTGAAAATTATATTTGAATTCATATAATAGTTATGGCAAACAATTTTCGGTAAATATTTTTCGCTCAAAAATTTCATTCAAATTATTTTTATCGAAAGCCATAAAAACTTTAACCGCATTTCAATGATAAGGGGAAATAATAAATTAAATCCACTTTAAATCTAATGTGAATTTGAAATTCATTTCTATTTCAAGTGAAATGTCAAATAATTGCCACATAATTGAAGTGCAAAAAAAAATTTTCATTCATTCATAACTTTGCAAAAAAATTATATTATATTACATTTGATGAAAGAATTTTTTTTATATTAAATTCCACTCAATGTTTAAGTGGTTTTTCATTGATGTGTGAATTGAAAAGTGAAATAATATTAATATAATTGCTGTAAATGTTAACGAAAAATAGATTTTGCTTTAATTTGATTTATTTGAGACAACTTTATATAAAAGTAGTTTTTTTTATTGAAGAATTAGTTTATTATTATTTAAATTCTGAATGAATTTTTTAATGCATTTTAAAAATCTCTTCTAATGTTGAAAGTAATGTATATTTTTTTTATTAACAAAACTTTGAGTTTAAAAAATTCTCTCTTATTTTGTTATTTGAGACCAAAAAAGCCTTTCTCTTAAAAATCACTTTTTGAGTGAAAAATTGCTTTTAGAGAAACAATTTATAACAATATCTCAGATAAGTATTAAATGAATTGAAAGAATTTTAGAATATTTTTCATTAATTGTCTAAATATTTCATCAAATTTTCATTCATTTTTGGTTTAAAATGATTTTAATGATAAAAAGTAAACTCAATTTCAGTGATAAAGAAAAATATGAATCAAATTATAATTGTTTTCAATCTCAAAGCGAGAGATCTTTTCTCGTTGTGACCATAGATAAGAATAGAGGAAGAAATCATTTATTCTTAGTTAGAAAGCAATGAAATATCACTTTTCACTACCGATAGAGAGAATGGGAAAAGAAAAACCAAAAACAAAACAACAGTGAATTCAAAGGAGTGAACGATTTATACCATTCCCAACAAAACTCATGAATATTCTGATGGAGTTTTGCTTTTATTTATTTATATTTTTGTGTTTTCTTTTGAACACAAAATATATATATTTTTCGCTCAACTCTTGAAATACATTTGAATACGTTTTCGCAATCAGTTGTGAGTGTGTTATGTGTTATGCCATTAATACCGATTAGTATCAGCTTTTGCTATCATTTTCTCATTCTATGGCCAACTCATAGCCATAATTAGAAAGCATAGCGTAGTATATAATATAACTACCGGTGCTTCACATACTAATGGACTTCACATCTTTTTTTCCTGGAAATGGCAAACAATAAATAGTTTTGTTTTTCTCGGTTTTGCTTTATTTGTGAACCCAAAGGAAAAGGTTAAACAATAGGGAACTGTAAGGAACTGACTATCAATTACAGTATAATCTCGTTATTAAAAAGCCATAAAAATATACTTTAAATGATTTGAAAATAAAATGTTTAATTCATTTTGAAAATGATTTTTATATGACTTGCAATTAATTATCAAATTTTACAACTGATATAAAAAGCTCTCTTTTCTTCCCATAGCTTTAAAACTGTATTTGTCAACCAATTTTTTGCATCCATTTTTGTTAAGCCGAGGCTTTATTGTGTGTGCGTTTGGCCAAACATTTTCATAGCGTTTGAGATTTTGACTGAAATTAATGATAACATAAAACAAGTGATTCATGTATTCATGTATTGAACAAATCGTATGTAATTCTTGTTCTCGTTTCACATAAACAATAATAAGAGGAACAGAAGAGAGAAAAAAGTGTAATAAGTATTTCAAAGCACTTGACTACTAATTCCAAGGGTCGACCCCATTGCTAAAGGGGCTCAAAAAGCCTTACTATTCCGAGTGTGTCTATAATAAGAGTTTTCATTTCATTTTACAATAAATTTCTGTTCAAAACGTAATTCACGGAAAATATTTGAATGCTTTTTCCAGTGAAACGAAAGCCAATTCAATAGTTATTTATAGTATTTAATTATTTTGTTATAATTTTCTTCACAAAAACTAATCGCTTATTCAAAACGCGTTACAATTTAAGCAAACATTAGGGAATGAGCGAAACTCCGGGCGCGCAATGAATGCCTTTTATGTTTAACTAGATTTAAGTTTTTGTTTATAATTATTATTAAAAACACAAAATATATTCAAAGAACGAAATGATTGATTGAATTCACGATCAAATTGAAAAACAATGCCAAAAGTCATACGAAAAACACAAATGTTTGACAAAAAAGTCTTTCATCTGAAATGAGTTTCATATAAATGAATGCATTTTTTGTCGTGATTTCAATTCATTATAATTTTATAGTTATTTTTGTTAATCAAAAATATAATTCTTAATCATTTTTTGTTAACAAAAATCTCAAGAGTTATTGAACTGATATAATATGTGAGTAAAAGGCTATAAATTATTCATTTGTGTTTGAAATGAATTCAAACATTTATTCACACAATAATCAGGTTTTCATTTAAAATCATGTCATAAATATTGGGAAACCCTTTTTTGGCCCTAAATTATTAACTGAAAACAATTTTTTGTGGCTATTATTAGTGTTAATATATGGACAGAAGCCCTCAAAGCCCCTGAAAGGGTTAATTAGTTGAACAGTTGGTGTCGAAGATATTTCTTGTTTTTTTATGAATAGAAATATTTTTTGATTTTAAAAGAAATTTAGATTTGATTTAAAAAATCATTTAAATTATGTTTAGCTAATGAAAAGGCAATAAATTTTGTGTCAAAAAGTTTATAAATATTTAATGTTTTTTTGATTTTATATTTTCGTTGAGTTTATTTGAAAAGCAATTTATTCATACGACTGGGTATTGGCGAAGAAGTGATCATTCATTTGAAAGCCATTTATAACAAAAAAAACTATTGATTATATAAATAATAATAATATATATTTTTATTAAAGAAATCCTATTCAAAAGTGATGTTTGAATTGAGCACCGGATCCGCTATTCATATCCATTGCCAATACATATGTGAATGAATGTCGTGATCACATCCCATACCAGTTCTCATCCTTTTCTCACTCCCAATGTTCTCTCTCTCTCTCTCTCTCTCTCTCTCTCTCT
>JAQIXR010001220.1:0-14366 GCA_034700825.1 Quadroppia sp. Gr-Ori-00064
TTAGAATACACGGTGAATGGCGTCCACTATAGCCTGTGCCCGAACGGAGTGTTCACATCACTCATAGACTTCTCATTATCTCGAATGTCGAACAACGGGTTCATTATATTCGACGATTTGGCCAAATATGACCTGTTCGAAGGGACGGGCGATCACCAGTTCGAGGTCTATAGGCTTATGAGAGACCACAACGAAAACGATTGGCAAAAGTTTTCTCCGAAAACAAACATTTTTTGGTTGTATTATATGTTGGAAAAAGCAATCAAATCGAAGAAGTATTCCTCGAATAGGACTAAAGTCCATAAAAATGCCATTCAGTTAATGAAAGACATTTTCAAAGACATTAATCGCTTCGATTCCGCCACGGATTTGGTCCAAAGCGAAGAGTTTGTCAAATATTTGTCACATCTCAACTGTCGCTGAAACTCATTCACCGATGAAATAGTTTTTTATATAAATTAAAAATAAATTAAATTTCTTGTAATTAATATAACTTTCAATGTATAGAAAAATCATTAGATATGCCAATAAATATTGATTGATTGAAAACTCAAATCTATTTTAAAATATCTTTAATTCATTTATTCATTCATTAAATGAAATGTTTTTAGAAAAAAGATTTTATTCTTTAATCGAAATATTTATGCATTCATTCATTCATACAATTATTGGTTAAAAACAAAAATATTTTTAATTTCATATAAATTATTTTTCATTTGTTTTAATGTTATTTAATAATAGTTTAATGTCTTCTTCACTGACTTGAGGAATGAATTGAGGAATGAATTGAGGAATGAATTGACTTTTGAATAAATACTTTCAAATAAAAACTTTTTTTTACATTTCTTTCATTTAATTAAAAGTTTTTTAAAAAGTTTTTAAAAAAGTTTTCTCATATTTGACGTCATTTTTGTATTGCATTCAATGAACACATGTTATGAATCGGCGGCAAAAACTTCATTGGTTTTTGTGTTTACTTTTGATTATTAAATATTAATTCATTAAAAATGACTAAAAATAATAGTTATTTGAATTGTTTGAATAAAAGACAATTGATTTCAATTATCAATGGATTACAACGTGAATACAATTGTCTTAAAACAGATTTATTGAGATATAAACAATTGTCAAAAGATTTACAAAAATATTCACTAATTTTGGAGAAAATGATTGAAAAAAATGAATTGAATTTTGATTCAAAAACACAAAAAATGAGAGAAAGTATTGAAAACATTAATACTATTAATGAAAAGTTTTGTTGGATTTCATTAAATGAGTTAAAAGTGAATGAATTTAAGGGTAAGAAAAATATTAATTAGTTTTCAATCAATTATTTAATGATTTGTTTTTGATATTCAGATCTCGAAGACTTCGGAACTAATGATGTCTTCAAACAAACAGATGACACAAATGTCGATGAATTCACTGCTGAAGAATTGAGTGATAATAAGAGGGAAAAAAATATAGAAATTGAAAAGAGATTTATATGTGAGGGGAAAGGGTGTGGAAAGGGGTATAAATACAAAAGGAGTTTAAATGCACATAAAAGAAGAACTCATTCGGACATCAAGTCCAACAAAAAGGGGGTTTTGTGTGAAACCAATCAAAGAGTGGTTGAAGAAAATGATAACGAGTTTGACATTAGAAGTGATGAAGAATTCAATGAAAATGAAAGCGAATTAACGATAAGAAATGGATGTGAAAGTGAAGGGAGATTTATGTGTGATTGGAAAGGGTGTGGAAAGGGATATAAATACAAAAGGAGTTTAAATGCCCATAAAAAGGCCACTCATTCGGACATCACTTCAAAGTCTACCGAAAAGAGAGTTATGTTTGAAATCATTAAAAAAGAGATCGAAGAAAATGATGACGTTTTTGACACAAGAAGTGATGAAGAATTCAATGACAATGACATCAATTCATTGAAAGCTAACTTTGAAATAATAGACAATGAAATGGAAAATGAGATCAAATGTGAGACAAATGAAGAAACGGTTGAATTAAATGAAGTAAATTGTGGTCAAAATGAAGATAATATCGAAAGCGATGACAATTTGAATGATATCAGAAGTGATGAAATGAATGAAAATCATATCGAAGAAAATGATGACGATTTTGACCACAGAAGTGATGAAAAATTCAATGACAATGACATAAAATCAGATGAAACTCATTCTTTGAAACCAATGGTCGAGAAAAAGGATATTTGTATCGAAACTGATAATAATATACAGATTAGTCGTGATATGAATGACGAAAAGGGGTCGGAATTGACGTGCGATTGGGTTTGGTGTCAAATGGTGTTTGAGAGCCGAAGAGATCTTATTAGACATAAGAGAGCATTTCATTGCGATTTCACATCCAAGACCTATGGGTGCGATTTCGACGAATGTGAATTCGTGGCCAAAAAGTCCTATCGTTTAAAACAACATAAACTCAAACACACGAATGAAAGGCGTTTCAAATGTTCTTACAATGACTGCAACAAATCGTTTAAAATGAAGGCTCATTTGAATGTCCATAAGCGGGGATGTCATCCGGAACTGTTCGAAGACATGCCATGGCTTGAGTGCACACACAGTGGCTGCCAATACAAGACCAAAGTCCACACCCGTCTCAATAAGCATATGACTTGTCATTCAAAACCAGTTGTTTGTGATGTTTGTGGAAAACACATATCATTGAGACGTCTGAAACTGCATATGAAAACTCATGTCGGGGCTAATGAGGGGAAAGTCAGGTCTAGGATTCTATCGGGAAAATATAAGGGGACAGTCAGGTGCGAATGGTTTGAATGCGAGAGACTTTTCCAGAATATAAACCAAATGAAGGATCACTTGAATACACATACGGGACGGAGGGCTCACTCGTGTCCGTGGCCTCAATGCGGGAAAGCATTCTTCACGACGTTCTCCCTCTCAACCCATGTCCGCAATCACAGCGCTCTCCCCTATCGGTGCTACACGTCTGACTGTAAATATCAGACGACTAATAAAATATGTTTCATTAATCATAAGAAACGCCATGAAATGGGTTGGGATGTGAAGGGAATCCAACGGTCTGTCACTCCAAAGACGGCACCGGTATCTCAACCGAATGCTTAGAGCAGTTCCCAATTTGTGAACTGAATAGCAATTTATTTTAGACTATAATTTAATATAAAGAAATTTTATGTAATTTTTATTATAAATTTTTAAATATAATATTTATTTATAAATTATTTTTCTTTTAATTTTAATTATAACAAAATTGTAAATAAATTATAATTTTTGATAAATTAAATTTAATTCAAATTTTCAATAATTTTACGTAATTTTTGTATTGAAACAAAAGATCACATGTTTTGGAGAAAAGCCATAAATGTTTTGATTTGTGTTTACTTTTGATTAATTTATTTGTATTAAAAATGAGTGAAAATAATAGTTTTTTATATCGTTTAAATCAAAGACAATTGATTTCAATTATCTATAGAATTAAACGTGAAAACAATTATCTGAAAACAGATTTATTGAGATATAAACTATTGTCAAAAGATTTACAAAAATATTCACAAATTTTGGAGAAAATGATAGAAAAAAATGAAACAAAATTTGATTCAAAAACACTTGAATTGAAAGAAAGTATTGAAAACATTAATACTATTAATGAAAAGTTTTGTTGGATTTCATTAAATGAGTTAAAAGTGAATGAATTTAAGGGTAAGAAAAATATTAATTAGTTTTCAATCAATTATTTAATGATTTGTTTTTGAGTTTCAGATCTCATAGACTTCGGCACTTATGATGTCTTTACGCAAACAGATGACACAAATGTCGATGAATTCACTGCTGAAGAAGTTTCAGACAATAATAATATTGATGTCAATGAAACACATGATAACAGGACTGACATTAGAAGTGATGAAGAATTGAGTGATAATTATAAGAGAAAAACAAATATAAGAAACGTTTGTGAAAGTAAAAAGAGGTTTAGATGTGATTGGAAAGGGTGTGGAAAGGGATATAAACACAAAAGAAATTTAAATGCACATAAAAGGACTCATTCGGACATCACATTTAAGTCCACCAAAAAGGGGTTTTTTTGTGAAACCAATCAAAGAGTGGTTGAAGAAAATGATAACGAGTTTGACATCAAAAGTGATGAAGAATTGAATGAAAATGAAAGCGAATTAACGATAAGAAATGGTAGTGAAAGTGAGGAGAGATTTATATGTGATTGGAAAGGGTGTGGAAAGGGGTATAATCAAAAATGTAATTTAAAGCGTCATAAAAGATTCATTCATTTGGGCCGTAGATCAGAGAAATACCGGTGCGATTACACCGGATGTACTTTCATCGGAAAGGATTTTTATACCTTAAATCGACATAAACTCAAACACACGAATGAAAGGCGTTTCAAATGTTCTTACAATGACTGCAACAAATCGTTTAAAATGAAGGTTCATTTGAATACCCATTTACGGGGATGTCATCCGGAACGGTGTGAAGACATTCCATGGCTTGAGTGCACATACATTGGCTGTCAATACACGACTAAAGTCCAGACCCGTCTCAACGAACATATGCGAAATCATAGCAAACCATTTGTTTGTGATTTGTGTGGAAATGGCTTTACGCGGAATTCAGAGCTGATAAGACATAGAGTTCTTCATACAGGAGTTCATTCGAAATACCGGTGCGAGTGGTCTGGATGTGAGAGACTGTTCAGTCAAAAGCGTAACATGAAATACCACTTAAAGACACATACGGAGGAACAGTCGTGTCATTCCTGTCCTGAATGTGGGAAATCATTTTTATTACGAAGTTATCTGCAAACTCATATAAGCCGTCAACACAGAGGAATGGGCTATCGGTGCGGATGGTTTGGCTGTGAATATCAGACGAAAGATAAAAATTCTTTATTTAATCACAAAAGAGGTCATGAAATGGTTTCGGGCACCAATAGTGGACAGGAATGTTGTTTACAAAGCACAGCACCGGTAGATCTGTCGTCGGAATTGATCGTTTCAATGATAAATGAAGACAATTTCGAAGGAATGGTTGAGTCGTTTGACATGAATTTGAATAAAATAAAAACAGAAATAATTGAAGACATTCCGTTCATTACTTCCACTGACGATATGTGCGATTGGCCATTGGCTACCGGTGCTGACGGTCTGGGTTTGGATGTCAAACATTGAGAGAGTAGACAACAATTTCTCTACGAGATATCAGATACCGCTCCGGTATCTCAACGGCACCGATAATTGGCTAAAAATTGTGCATTAATTGTGAACTAAATGACAATTGGTTTTACGATTAGTTATGAAATGATTTTATTTATGAATTGTTTTTTCATTTTATTTTATGATTGAAATGAACACAAATTTATAACATATTCGCAAATGATTTGCAATACGAATGGGAAGACAACTACAGTTATGACCAACTCATCGCAACTCATAATGAGTTCAATGACTTCTTCATTAACACTAACGAAGAATGGATTGACTTTTGAATTGATTTTCTTTTATATTTTTTATCAAAATATTAATAGTTTTGTAAATATTAATAAAATTTAAAAAAATTATTAAAAATATTTTTGATTTTTAGCACAAATTTTACGTAATTTTTGTAAACCAATGAAGTAATGACTGGAGAAAAACCAATGTTTTTATTTGTGTTTACTTTTGATTGCAATATATTTTGTGCTAAAAATGAGTAAAAATAATAGTTTTTTGTATCGTTTGAATCAAAGACAATTGGTTTCAATTGTCAATGGATTACAACGTGAATATAATTGTCTTAAAACAGATTTATTGAGATATAAACTATTGTCAAAAGATTTACAAAAATATTCACAAATTTTAGAGAAAATGATTGAAAAAAATGAATTGAATTTTGATTCAAAAACACAAAAAATGAGAGAAAGTATTGAAAACATTAATACTATTAATGAAAAGTTTTGTTGGATTTCATTAAATGAGTTAAAAGTGAATGAATTTAAGGGTAAGAAAAATATTAATTAGTTTTCAATCAATTATTTAATTGTTTTTATTTTTCAGATCTCAAAGACATCGAAACCAATGATGTCTTCAAACAAACAGATGACACAAATGTCAATGAATACACTGCTGAAGAAGTTTCAGAAAATAATAATATTGGTGTCAATGAAACACATGATAACAGGACTGACATCAGAAGTGGTGAAGAATTGAGTGAAAATGACAGCGAATTAACGATAAGAAATGGATGTGAAAGTGAAGTGAGATTTATGTGTGATTGGAAAGGGTGTGGAAAGGGATATAAATATCAAAGGGGTTTAAATGAACATAATTGAAGAGCTCATTCGGACATCACATTTAAGTCCAACAAAAAGGGGTTTTTTTGTGAAACGACTCAAAGAGGGGTTGAAGAAAATGATGACGAGTTTGACATCAGAAGTGATGAAGAATTGAATGAAAATGAGAGGGAATTAACGACAAGAAATGGATGTGAAAATGAAGAGAGATTTATGTGTGATTGGAAAGGGTGTGGAAAGGGATATAAATATAAAAATGGTTTAAGTGAACACAAAAGAAGAAAACATAGAAAAATCACATTAAAGTCAACCAAAAAAAGAGTTTTCTTTGAAATCAATAAAAACGATATCAAAGAAAATGATAACGTTTTTGACACAAGAAGTGATGAAGAATTCAATGACAATGACATCAATTCATTGAAACCTAACTTTGAAATAATAGACAATGAAATGGAAAATGAGATCAAATGTGAGACAAATGAAGAAACGGTTGAATTAAATGAAGTAAATTGTGGTCTAAATGAAGATAATGTCGAGAGAGTTGACAATTTGAATGACATCAGAGATGGCGAAGAATTTTGTGATAAAGAAATGATAAAATTTAGATACAATGAAACGAATGGTATTAAATGTGAGATCAAATGTGAGATAAAATGTGAGGAAAATGAAGAAAGAGTTGAATCAAATGAAGTAATTTGTGGCCAAAATGAAGATAATGTCAAATCAAATGGTATTTCGATTCTCAAGAGAAGAGTTGTGTCGAAGAAAACAAATGTGGATCAAAATGAAGATAATATCAAATCAAATGGTGTTTCGATTCTCAAGAGAAGAGTTGTGTCGAAGACAACAAATGTGGACCAAAATGAAGATAATATCAAAATTTATGATCGATTGCTTCGATGTCATGAAGTGCTCGAAGACTCTGTTGACGAAATGCCGAGGACTCGAAGTGTTCGGGTATTATATTCCTGTCCGCGGACTGAATGCGGGAAATCGTTTCCAACGAAAGATCTTCTCAGAAACCATTTGATTAGACACCAGCGGATGGAATACCGGTGCGATTGGACGGGCTGTACATATATGACATCGACTAATAATCGTTTGGTTGATCATAAGAAACGCCATGAAATTGGCGTTAAGACAAGTGAAGACATCAGATGTGGTGAAGACAGGGTTGAAAGACATGACATTGAATGTAATGAAAAACAGGACCTAATCTGTGATTGGAAAGGGTGTGGAAAAGGGTTCGAAACCCTTAGAAAATTACATATTCACAAACGTTGCGCACATTTGGACATTAAATACCGGTGCGATTACACCGGATGTGCTTATAGTAGTCGGTGTTTAAGACAACTAAATCTACACAAAGTCAGACACGGAGAGGAAAGGCCTTTCAAATGCCCTTATAATGAGTGCAACAAAACATTTAAATTGTTTTGCACTTTGAAAATCCATAAACAGGCCTGTCATCCAGAACTGTGTGAAGACATACCATGGCTTGAGTGTCGAGATAATGGCTGCCAATACAAGACCAAAGACCAGAATCGTCTTACGAAACATCTTATGACTCATAACAAGTACTTCTGCTGTGATTTGTGTGACAAAAGTTTTGCTTTGAAGAGACAGCTCAAGAAGCATATGAGTGGACACCGGAGAAGAAAATTACATATTCACAAACATTACCCACATCTGAAGACTAAATACCGGTGCGATTACACCGGATGTGCTTATAGTAACCGGCGTTTAAGTCGACTAAATCAGCACAAAGTCATACACGAAGAGAAAAAGTCATTCAAATGTACTTATAATGAGTGCAATAAATCATTTAAAACGTTGAGCTGTTTGAAAGTCCACAAACAGGGCTGTCATCCGGAACTGTGTGAAGATATACCATGGCTTAAGTGTCCACACAATGGCTGCCAATACAAGACCAAAGGCACGAATCGTCTGACGAAACATCGGATGACTCACAGCAAACAATTCGGGTGTGATTTGTGTGACAAAAGGTTTGCTTTGAAGAAACAACTCATTAGACATGAAGAGAATGGTTGCGAATACAAGACTGAAGACAACAGTCTTTTAAAAAGTAATTTCAGATATCATTCAATGCGTTTGAACCGAACCTATAGTTCCAGTCCTTCGACACCACATGAAAGCAGACAAACGAATGAAAAGCAATTCAAATGTGTTTATAAAGAATGTAATAAATTGTTTAAAAGCGATTCACTTCTCAAACGCCATGAAGAGGACTGTCATCCGGAACTGTTTGAAGACATTCCGTTTATTACTTCAAATGACGATATGTGCGATTGGCCATTGGCTACCGGTGCTGACGGTCTGGGTTTGGATGTCAACCATTGAGAGAGTAGACAACGATTTTTCTTCGATATCTTCATTAACGAAGAATTGATTGTCTTTTGAATTGATATTCTTTGATATTTTTCATCAAAATATTAATTGTTTACAAATATTAAAAATTTCAAAAAAACTTTGATATTTGACGTAATTTTTGTATTGAAGTCAATGAACAGATGTAATGACTGGAGAAAAACCAATGTTTTTATTTGTGTTTACTTTTGATTACAATTTATTTTGTGTTAAAAATGAGTAAAAATAATAGTTTTTTGATTTGTTTGAATCAAAGACAATTAGTACACGGATTACAACGTGAAAACAATTGTCTGAAAACAGATTTATTGAGATATAAACAATTGTCAAAAGATTTACAAAAATATTCACAAATTTTGGAGAAAATGATTGAAAAAAATAAAACAAAATTTAATTCAAAAACACTTGAATTGAAAGAAAGTATTGAAAACATTAATACTATTAATGAAAAGTTTTGTTGGATTTCATTAAATGAGTTAAAAGTGAATGAATTTAAGGGTAAGAAAAATATTAATTAGTTTTCAATCAATTATTTAATTGTTTTTATTCTTCAGATCTCAAAGACATCGGAACTAATGATGTCTTCAAACAAACAGATGACACAAATGTCGATGAATTCACTGCTGAAGAAGTTTCAGACAATAATAATATTGGTGTCAATGAAATACATGATAACAGGACTGACATCAGAAGTGATGAAGAATTGGATGAAAATGAAAGCGAAAGCGAAAGCGGATGTGCTTTCATTGGCCGAGATATTAATGGCTTAAATCAACACAAAGTCAAACATATGAAAGAAAGGCGTTTTAAATGCGATTACAAAGAGTGCAACAAATGGTTCACAATCAAAGGCACTTTAAATGTCCATAAACGGGGCTGTCATCCGGAACTGTGTGAAGACATTCCATGGTTTGAGTGCACACACAATGGCTGTCAATACAAGACCAAACTCAAGTGGTATTTCACTAGACATATGGGATTTCATACCAAACCATACCGGTGTGAGTGGTCTGGATGTGAGAGACGGTTCACTCATAAGCGTAGTATGATGGAGCACTTTAAAGCACATTCGGGACAGTCGTGTCACTCCTGTCCCGAATGCGGGAAATCATTTTCATCAAAAAGGAATATGAGATCACATTTGCGGAGTAAACACCGAGGAATGGACTATCGGTGCGAGTGGTTTGACTGTGAATATCAGACGAGAGAAAGAGAGGCTTTCGTTAATCACAAGAGAAGTCATGAAATGGTTTCGGTCATCAATAATGGACAGGAATGTTGTTTACAAAGCACAGCACCGGTAGATCTGTCGTCGGAACTGATTGTCGCAACGATAGACGAAGAGGTTTTGGCAAATGAAGACAATTTCGAAGGAATGGTTGAGTTGTTTGACATGAATTTGAATGAAATTAAGAGTGAAATAAAGATTGAAATGTTTTGAGAATATGTTTGAAAGGGTCAAAAGGAGACCCAAAAAGGGTGTAAATATAAATTAATGTTCCTTTAGGTTAGTTCTTAAAATACCCCTTAATTTATTTCAAACATAATTTCTATTTTCAATAAAAACAATATTCTTATTCCTTAAGAATATTCTTAACAATTGACATATAATTCATATTTTAATCACAATTATATTCCTATAAATTCTATAAACCATTCAATGAACTCATTTTTATGCCTAAAGCTATGACTTGTTTTTCAAACTTTTGTTAATCCCTTTCCAACGAATTGTTCACTCTTTGACCAGTTCTTTGCCCTCAATTATAATCCCTATTTGAAGAGCACAACAGAAATGCTAAACTCCATGGTTTTAAACCCAAACATTGGATTGTCTTTTGAATTGATATTCTTTGATATTTTTCATCAAAATATTAATTGTTTACAAATATTAAAAATTTCAAAAATACTTTGATATTTGACGTAATTTTTGTATTGAAGTCAATGAACAGAATCTGTTCAACAGATGTAATGACTGGAGAAAAACCAATGTTTTTATTTGTGTTTACTTTTGTTTATTAATTAATTTTGTATTAAAAATGAGTAAAAATAATAGTTTTTTGCGTTGTTTGAATCAAAGACAATTGGTTTCAATTATCAATGGATTACAACGTGAATACAATTGTTTGAAAACAGATTTATTGAGATATAAATTATTGTCAAAAGATTTACAAAAATATTCACAAATTTTGGAGAAAATGATTGAAAAAAATGAATTGAATTTTGATTCAAAAACACAAAAAATGAGAGAAAGTATTGAAAACATTAATACTATTAATGAAAAGTTTTGTTGGATTTCATTAAATGAGTTAAAAGTGAATGAATTTAAGGGTAAGAAAAATATTAATTAGTTTTCAAACAATTATTTATTTGTTTTTATTCTTCAGATCTCAAAGACATTAGAACTAATGATGTCTCCAAACAAACAGATGACACAAATGTGGATGAATTGAGTGCTGAAGAAGTTTCAGACAATAATAATATTAGTGTCAATGAAACACATGATAACAGGACTGACATCAGAAGTGATGAAGAATTGAGTGATAATTATAAGAGAAAAACAATTATAAGAAATGTTTGTGAAAGTGAAGATAGGTTTAGTTGTGATTGGAAAGGGTGTGGAAAGGCATTGAAATCGAAAATGCATTTGAATTCACATAAAAGACGGTATCATTTGAGCCGAAGATCTGATAAATTCCGGTGCAATTACATGGGATGTGCTTTCATTGGCCGGGGTTTATATGACTTAAATAGACATAAAGTCAAACATACGAACGAAAGGCGATTCAAATGTGATTACAAAGAGTGCAACAAATGGTTCAAAACCAAATCAGGTTTGGATTTTCACAAACAGACCTGTCATACGGAACTGTATGAACACATACCATGGTTTGAGTGCACACACAATGGCTGTCAATACAAGACCAAAAACCAGAGCTATCTCAACAAACATATGGTATTTCATAGCAAACCATTTGCTTGTGATTTGTGTGGAAATGGCTTTTCGAGAAAATCAGATATGATTGGCCATAGAGTTATTCATACAGGAGTTGATTCGAAATACCGGTGCGAGTGGTCTGGATGTGAGAGACTGTTCACTCGAAAGCGTAATATGAAAAAGCACTTTAAAACACATTCGGGACAGTCGTGTCATTCCCGGCCTGAATGCGGGAAATCATTTTCATTTACAGAGGGTATGCGAAGACATTTGCGGAGTAAACACAGAGGAATGGACTATCGGTGCGAATGGTTTGGCTGTGAATATCAGACGAACGAAAGAAAGGCTTTCGTTAATCACAAGAGAAGTCATGAAATGGTTTCGGACACAAATAGTGGACAGGAATGTTGTTTACAAAGCACAGCACCGGTAGATCTGGCGTCGGAAATGATTGTTTCAATGATAAATGAAGAGGTTTTGGCAAATGATGACAATTTCGAAGGAATGGTTGAGTCGTTTGACATGAATTTGAATGAAATAAAGAGTGAAATAAAGGCTGAAATGTTTTGAGAATATGTTTGAAAGGGTGTCAAAAGGAGAAGCAAAAAGGGTGTAAATATAAATTAATGAACATTTAGGTTTGTCCTTAAAATACCCCTTAATTTATTTAAAAAATAATTTCTATGTTCAATAAAAATAATATTCTTATTCCTTAAGAATATTCTTAACAATTGACATATCATTCACATTTGAATCACAATTACATTCCCATTAACTCATAATGAGTTCAATGTCTTCTTCATTAACACTAACGAAGATTGGATTGACTTTTGAATTGATATTTTTGGATTCAATAATTGAATTTCAATTGTTTCGCAAAAATTAGTAAAAATTTCATAAACCCTTTTATATAAATCATGACGTAATTTATGTTTTGAAGTCAATGAACAGATGTTATAACTGGAGAAAAATCAATATTTTTATTTGTGTTTACTTTTGATAAAAATTTATTTTGTGTTAAAAATGAGTAAAAATAATAGTTTTTTGATTTATTTGAATCAAAGACAATTAATACAGGGATTACAACGTGAAAACAATTATGTGAAAACAGATTTATTGAGATATAAATTATTGTCAAAAGATTTACAAAAATATTCACAAATTTTAGAGAAAATGATTGAAAAAAATAAAACAAAATTTGATTCAAAAACACTTGAATTGAAAGAAAGTATTGAAAACATTAATACTATTAATGAAAAGTTTTGTTGGATTTCATTAAATGAGTTAAAAGTGAATGAATTTAAGGGTAAGAAAAATATTAATTAGTTTTCAATCAATTATTTAATTGTTTTTATTCTTCAGATCTCAAAGACATGGAAACTAATGATGTCTTCACACAAACAGATGACACAAATGTCGATGAATTCAATGCTGAAGAATTGAGTGAATATAAAAGACAATTTGAAACCAATCAAAAAGGGGACCAAAAAAATGATAACGTTTTCGACACAAGAAGTGTTGAAGAATTCAATGACAATGACATGAAATCAGATGAATATTCATTAAAACCTAACTTTGAAATAATAGACAATGAAATGAAAAATGAGATCAAATGTGAGACAAATGAAGAAACGGTTGAATTAAATGAAGTAAATTGTGGTCAAAATGAAGATAATATCGAAAGCGATGACAATTTGAATGACATCAGAAGTGATGAATTGAATGAAAATCACATGAATTTAATGATAAGAAATATCAATGAATGCGAAGAGAAGTTTAGGTGCGATTGGAAAGGGTGTGGAAAGGTATTGAAATCGAAATTGAATTTGAAAATACATAAAAGACTGTATCATTTGGTTGGCAAATCTGAGAAATGCCGGTGCGATTACACCGGATGTACTTTCATCGCAAAGAATATTTATTACTTAATTCAACACAAAGTCAAACATACGAATGAACGGCGTTTCAAATGTGGTTACAATGAATGCAATAAATGTTTCAAAACCAAAACCAATTTGAATGTCCATAAACAGCGCTGTCATCGGAAACTGGTTGAAGATATTCCATGGTTTAAGTGCACACATATTGGCTGCCAATACAAGACTAAACTCAAGAGCTGTCTCACCAGACATATGGGAATTCATACCAAACCATTTGTTTGTAATTTCTGTGGAAATGGCTTTTCGGAAAAATCAGATATGATTAGACATAGAGTTATTCATACAGTGGTTGATGACTCGAAATACCCGTGCGATTACAGCGGATGTGCTTTCATTGGCCGGAGTTTATATGATTTAAATAGAGATAAAGTGAAACATACGAACGAAAAGCTTTTTAAATGTGCTTACAATAAGTGCAATAAATGGTACAAAACCAAAGCCAGTTTGGATTACCATAATCAGGGCTGTCATCCGGAGCTGTGTGAAGACATTCCATGGTTTGAGTGCACACACAATGGCTGCCAATACAAGACCAAACTCAAAGACTTTCTCGACAGACATATGGGAATTCATACAGTGGTTGATGATTCGAAATACCGGTGCGAGTGGTCTGGATGTGAGAGACTGTTCAGTCAAAAGAGTAATATGAAAAAGCACTTTAAAACACATTCGGGACAGTCGTGTCATTCCTGTCCCGAATGCGGGAAATCATTTTCATTTAAATGGAATATGAGAAGACATTTGCTGAGTAAACACAGAGGAATGGACTATCGGTGCGAGTGGTTTGGCTGTGAATATCAGACGAGAGAAAGAGAGGCTTTCGT
>JAQIXR010001221.1:0-14334 GCA_034700825.1 Quadroppia sp. Gr-Ori-00064
GGTCCACCCCCCCCCCCCCCCCCCGCTGGTTGTTAACATAAGGAATTTCTCTCGTTGTTAATAATTCCCTTTGATTAAATTCCATATAAAAAGTTTGATGTGATGGGAGGCCGCGAAGCGGCCGAGCAGCACAACCAACTTTGAAGGTGTGATTTGAAGTATAGTTTTGGTATGAGTTTGGGTTTGTGCTCGGGATTAGATAGGTTGGGTTGGTTCTTAGATCTAATTTAAAATGAAACGAAAGCGTAGTTAAGGTTTAAGTTAAGGTCTATGGCTTTATATTATCAACGAGAAATATTTCTTTTATTAATAACGAGAAAAATTGCTTTTATTATCAACGAGAAAAATTGCTTTTATTAACAACGATAAATATTCCTTACGTTATCAACCAGGGGGGGAGGTTACAGACCAAGTCGATATCTAGAAACCATTTTCTTACATTAACATTAAAGTCTATGGGATTTCTCACTATTGTATAGATTTTTTATATGGCTGTCTATGGCTTTATATTATCAACGAGAAATATTCCTTTTATTATCAACGAGAAAAATTGCTTTTATTAACAACGAGAAAAATTGCTTTTATTAACAACGAGAAAAATTCCTTACATTATGAACGAGAAATATTCCTTACGTTATCAACCAGAGGGGGGGGGGAGGTTACAGACAGAGTCGATAACTAGAAACCATTTTCTTACTTTAACATTAATGTCTATGGGATTTCTCACTATTGGATATATTTTTTATATGGCTGTCTATGGCTTTATATTATCAACCAGAAAATTGCTTATATTGACAACGAGAAATATTTCTTACGTTATCAACCAGAGGGGGGGGGGGAGGCTACAGACCAAAATTATATACTACGTTCCCTAGGGGAAAGCGTAGTTAAAAATTATTTATGTTATCAAAACATAAAAACAATTATATGTATTTTAGATTTCCAATTAAGCTTGAATAAAGTGTAGTCTAACAAAAGATGTCTTGTATTCCGCACTAAATTCTCCATGAATGTGAATTTCAGTGCAAATATTGCTAGTAGTCAATAAATAGCATTCAATTTGCTAATTATTTATAACGATAACTGCATTGAAATTTAATTTTATTTAGAATTTGGAGTTGAAAAAAGACATCTTATTTACTGTTCATAAACTCGTATGACATACGAATATCTATACAAAATTCACATGAAAAGTCTCTTGAGATTTCCATGCCTTGTTAACTCAATTGTAATTTTTTTATACATTCAATGTCTAAAACATAATATTTATTAGACTCTAAAAACAGAAAAAATAAATTCTTGCAAAAAATATTGTTATAAATCGATTTTTAACAAATTTATACCGAATTTATTTTTCTTAAAATTTTAGAATTATTAATCAAATATTTAATCTATGATTCTCCAAATCAGGGAAAGGTATGCTAGATAATAGAATTCCTTGAGAGTTAAAGTGAAATCTATGGAAACGTTAATGATATCGATTGACAATTCGTAGCACAAGGAGATGTCCGATCATTATATAGAATAAGTTAATTAACAGAATTAATATTCATTAATAAATTCATTAATAAATATCAAAACAATAAAACAATTGTGTTTTCAAAAGTTGTTTACAATTTTGTTTTGACATAAAAAACATATAAAAAACAAGTCATTAATTAAACGTAAATTTTATTTGAAAGAAAACATTGCATTTGTTGTGAATGTTATTCTCTTTTGTTATTCATATTCAACTCATTTAATAAATGAATATTTCGTCTCATTTTTCGCTTCAAAAATTTTAATAAAAATAATTCAAATTTCTGAAATTTGAAATGAAAATAAGATTTTTTATTACCTGCTTATTAAAACCCATTAAATTTGGCAATAATTGTATTCAAATCGACAGTTTGTAAGAATTTATGAATAATTTATTTTAAAAGAATAATAGTATAATATAATTGGATGTGACGGTTGACGGTGAAATGTCAAGGTTGATCTCTGACCAATTCGTATCATTATACTAGCATTATATTTTCATAAAATTAACCTACTTATTGATTTAAACACAAAATATATTATAATATCTTCATTGCAGTCAATGTTAATCATTGTGAATATTATTATTTAAAAAAAACTGTAAACATTGTATAAAACCATAATTGAAATATACAAACAATTATCATAGAATAAATTCTAGTTTACTTTGATAACAAAATTTAAGCATGTTTATAATATTACTCAAAATGTTTTTGTTAAACTGTAAAAAGGGTTGTATTTTAAATATATTTATTTATCAACAAAAAAAAAGATGAAATTATAAATTGTTTATCGGGGTTGTAAGCGGTGTCCCATTTGAATCAATGTACAACAAATACAATTATTATTTATGTATCAATTAAATACATTTACAGTTTTTTGTATATATTTATCCAAAAACAATCGATTTTATGATTGTGTTTGCATTTTAACAATGAATATAAAGTTAAATCAAATGTAGAAACGATTCAAACAAATTCGTTGACTTTTTAAATGTAAAAAATGAATTGTCATTTGAACAATGATAGTACTATTAGAATATTTCAATACATTTGTATAAAGACAGGAATTATATGCAGTTATAATGTCTAAAATATATGTCATTTAATATGCAATTAAAACGGCAAAAAAATGCAGAATATATTCATTTATAAATTTTAAATTCAATCAAATGCGCTCAAAACTAATGATGTCGGCCCTCGAAAAACACTTGTGCTCGACGTGAGAACTTATTTTTATTATATTTTTAGAATTTTTTTGTCAAATATTTTATCTATGATTCTCCCAATCAAGGAAAGGTATGCTTGAGAATTAAGGTGAAATCTATGTAAACGCTAATGACATCGATTGACAATTCGTAGGACAAGGAGATGTCCGATCATTATATAGAATAAGTTAATTAACAGAATTAATATTCATTAATAAATTCATTAATAAATATCAAAACAATAAAACAATTGTGTTTTCAAAAGTTGTTTACAATTTTGTTTTGACATAAAAAAACATATAAAAAACAAGTCATTAATTAAACGCAAATATTATTTGAAAAAAACATTGCATTTGTTGTGAATGTTATTCTCTTTTGTTATTCATATTTAAATCATTTAATAAATGATTATTTCGTTGAAATTTTTGTCTCATTTAAATGAAAGAAAAATTATTAAAAATAATATTAGTGTAAAAATTGAAAAATATTTTTAAAAATCATTAAAATAAATAACTGTAAAAAATGTGGAGTAAATACAAATGCCTGTCCAGAATGTTGTGTACGTTTGGCTTCATTTATCACTCATATAAACTCAGTTCAATATATCTATTGTTCGACACAATAACGAATGTTAAATACGAAACCGAAGAGAGAGTATCATTGCCTGCGATAAGCGTTTGCTTTATGAAACTCCATATCAGTAACGACGAGTTCAACAGAATTACAGAATATTCTTACGAAACGCAATACAAAGCGCTGTTTAAAACACTCAATGACTACAAACTGATTGCAATCAACAACCTATCGATTGCTGAACAATTCCGGAACATCTTAACGCCCGGACAGTTTTTCAAGTGTTCGCTACACGGCCAAAACGGCACAGGTAGTACACAAGGCTGCGATACAATCACCAAATATAAGCCGTCCATCAATGGCTTGGCCTCATGTGTGACGGCGTTCGCGCAGTCGAGCACAGAATCCGAACACAGATTTTACGCCAAAGACGTGGAAAGTGGCTTCAATCAGAAGCGTTTCCTATCGGTGACGCTGTCCATGATCAACAAGCACCTGGATAACTTTTTGTTCGTCAACTTTCACACGCGCGCGCACGAGCTCCGGGACTTTGTGGCGAAGAATACACAGTATTTTTATCTCAAACGCAATGCTTACGAAACGATTGAATACCAGAAGATTGTCGTCAAATATATCAGCAAACCGTTGAGTGTCGAGTGCTTTGACGAGCGCCAGACACGAGACACATGTGTGGCCCAGTGCGAGACGCCGCTGTATTTGAGCAAGGTCAACCAATACCCGTACCATTATCTCACGTACGACAGCAACAGTTCTCTACTGTTCGTAAATATAGAAAATTTTAAATACGTACTGAAACTCAAATACCGCGAGCGCTGTAAACACCGATGCAGTCGTAAAACGGAATGCTTTAGAGAATATTTTATTCTGAATTCCGTGAAGAATGCCATCATTGACAACACGAGCGACCAGTTTGTCATCGATATCGAAGCGCCGGCCAATCCGATGACCGTCTATGAAATACATCCGAAGATGTATTTTCATGAATATCTCTGTCTGTTTGCGTCTATACTTAGCCTATGGTTTGGTTTCGATATCATAACATTTGCCGATTATTTGCCGTTTGTTTTCACGAAAATTAAGTGCAAATATTTCACACGTGAGAAGGATATCGATGTCGTGGCCAATAGGATAGAGGTGATTGTCAATACGCCACCAAGATGCTATCAAAGGAGACGACGTGTGTCACCTTTTATGCACTATTAATCGCCTTTTAAGGGGGATTTTCAAGTCATTATTTCTCCGTTTAATGTCTGGAACACTTATTTACACATTATTTCAGAGCGTAGTTTTAAACGACTTTCCACTTGAAGTCACATATAAAGTATGTTTGAATTACAGTCAAAACTGTATTTATATTTATTATTAGCTCTTATGTTATACGAAATATTCAATAGAATATTCATTTGGCAAAAACTTGTCAAAATTTTTGAAATGATTTTTAAAAAAAACTTTTTTTTATTCACATTTTGTGATTTGTGTCAATAATTTATATCCAAATATATATATTTCGAATACCTTTCCAATATTTAAAATTAAATAATAAATACTAATAATTATTAATGAACTTCTCATCAATTTTACAGTTCGGAAAACTCAAATGCTATTAACAATATGAGTTACAGTTTGTGAAAACGTATTAAAATGATTTTCGTAAAATACAACTCCAAATGTTTGTACTGTTTTATATCTCGAATGACATAAGCGCTATTAATAATATAAATTACAGTTTGTTTTTAAAATATTTAGAATTTTTTAAAAATTATTCTAGCAAAAATGTAATTAATATTGATACTTGTATATTTTATGTTGAAATGTCTATTTAATTGTCAATTATTTGCCGTTTGTTTTCGAGAAAATTTAGTGAAATATTTCAACCTCGATATCGATGTATTGGCCAATAGAATCGATGTGATTATCAATACTGTACCAGAGTTGCAATCAAAGGAGACAACGTATGTCGCTTTTTGTCAACTAATAATCGTTTTTAATATGGATTTTCAATCCATTATATTATAATATCTACGTTTAATATCTGGAACAATTATACGCATTATTTCAGAGCATGGTTTTAAACGACTTTCCACTTGAAATCACATATAAAGTGTGTGTGAATTACAGTCAAAACTATATTTATAATTATTATTAGCTCTTATATCATATGAAATATTCAATAGAATATACATTTGGTACAAAAATTTCTCGAGATTTTTGAAATGAATTAAAAAACTTTTTTTTTATTCACATTTTGTGATAAATGATATCCAGATGTAGATCTTTTGAATAGCTTTCCAATATGTAAGTGAAATAAGAAATACATTATTTATTAATAAACTTCTTAACAATTTTACAGTTCATAAAATTTAAATGCTATTAAAAAAATATGAGTAACAGTTTGTGAAAACATATTCAAATTATTTAAATAAAATATTATATTTTTAAAAATATAGATTCCAAATGTTTGTATAGTTTTATATATCGTATGACATAAGCGCTGTAAAGAATAAAAATTACAGTTTGTGAAGGATGTATTACAAGAATTTTAGCAAAACCACGAAACAAATGTTATATTAAAATAAAAATCTAAATAAATTAAAATTATTGACAAATATAAGATTTTAATTTCTTATATTTATAATTGAAATTAAATGTAAATATATTCAAAAAGTGGCCGACATCTGTTTAAACCATTTATAAACCGTTTGATATATCGTATGACATCAATAATGTAAATTACAGTTTATAAATTCATATTCAAAATTTATCTTCTAAAATCACAACGTATATACTTTCAATACCCCATATGCTATTAAATATAATATAAATTCATTAATTTTAGATAACTTATTATCAATAAGTTATTAATGACATAATATAAAGCAATTATAATATGTTTTAATGCGATAAACATTAATGCAATTAAAAGTCTTTTTAAAATATATTCAAATGTAAATTAATTATCGTTTAAATTTGCTCTCATTTTTGCATTTAATATAAATTAGTGTAACTTTTAAAAGACAAAGAAATAGTTTTGATTAGCAGTCGAATCAATAATACGATTATCTATGAAATGATTGAAGTGTAAAACAAAACTCATTTCATTTTTTTGTGATAAATATTTACGGAATAAAAGCAGTGATAAGATATGAAAGATTGATTGAAATGAAAGATATAATTATTTTATAAATAAATTTTAAAAACTATTATAATATCAATGAATACGAAAAACCTTTAGTTTTAGTCGAATCGTATGAAATAAGAGTTTGAAAACAAATAACGGAATCAATAGAAAAACAATCGATAGATTGATGTAAAAAAATGTCATCCAATATATGAAAAAATATAATTGACTGAAGAATTCAACGACAAATGTCGATAAAATTCAGAAATTCAATTGTTTATTTTGTTCAATATTTCATATATTATTATCACTATTTATAACATAAATTACAGCTTATGTTTACGTATTAAGACAAGTTGTCGTTTGAGGAGTCCAAAATATATTCTGTTCAGGCATGTACTAAAAGGCAACCCCTTGAAAAAAGCAACCCCTCTTTTTATTTCATATTATGATAGATCTCGTTGAGTAGTGCCCGAAAAATATCAAACAACCCCTGGCACCCCTATCGGAACCCCTTCAAAAATCCAAAAAACCAAATAACACATTACTTATCATAACTTTTTTTCTACCCTTGGCATCCCCTGTTTTTATTGCATATTCCGGTAGCCCTCATCGAGTTGTATAATAAAACCCCCTGACAACCCCTGGCACCCCTATTGGAACCCCTTCAAAAATCGAAAAAATATTTTTATTTATCTAATTTACAGTTTTTAATTTTATTAAAAAATTAATTTTAAAATATAAATAAATATATAAAATATTTTAAATCATTTAAAATTATGTATTTTAATAAAATCCTGTGATTTAATAATCTGTAAAATAGTTTCATATTTAGAAATAAATTTTTTGAATAAAGTTGAAAACTGTAAATTAGATAAATAAAAACGTTTTTTCGATTTTTGAAGTGGTTCCTATAGGGGTGCCAGGGTTTAACAGGGGGTTTTCTTATTAAACTCGATGAGGGCTACCGGAATATGCAATAAAAACAGGGGTTGCCAGGGGTAGAAAAAAAGTTATGATAAGTAATATGTTTGCATTAAAATTTTGGTTTTTTCGATTTTTGAAGGGGTTCCTATAGGGGTGCCAGGGAATGTCAGGGGGTTTTCTTATACAACTCGATGAGGGCTACCGGAATATGCAATAAAAACAGGGGATGCCAAGGGTAGAAAAAAAGTTATGATAAGTAATGTGTTATTTGGTTTTTTGGATTTTTGAAGGGGTTCCGATAGGGGTGCCAGGGGTTGTTTGATATTTTTCGGGCACTACTCAACGAGATCTATCATAATATGAAATAAAAAGAGGGGTTGCTTTTTTCAAGGGGTTGCCTTTTAGTACATGCCTTCTGTTCATAATTTCGTATGACATAGGCGCTTATAAATATATAATTTACAGTTTTATAAATTAAAAAACTTATTTAAAAAAATTATTCTCAAGTAATAAGCAAATCATTTGTGCTAAACTGAAGTCAAATGACAATCAATTTTATTACAAATATTTTGAGTTATAGTTGAATGAAATGTAGAAACAAATTCAGGGGATTTTTGAACAATTAAGTGAAATTATAAATTGCAGTTTTTTTGTGGTTTCATATGAATTAAATATGAAAGTAGACTTTTATTCATTTGTAAATACACAGTATTTTGATAATAATTTTGAATAAATTTAAAACATTAATAAATCATTGACTGGTGACAATTGTGTTACAGTTTGTGTTCGAAACCAAATTTGAAACAAACAAAAATGAAAACCAAATATCTATTATGTTTATTATTTCATAGAACCTAATCGCTATTTACAGCATATGTTACAGTTTATTAAAAAAAACATATAAACGTACATGTATATAAAAATAAAAATTGATTGATAAACCAAAAGTTTTCACAGTTCATAATTTCGTAAGACATAAACGTTAATAAATATATAATTTACAGTTTTATATACATTCCAAACATTATATAATATTTATATAATATTTATATAATATTTACTTAAAATACTCACAAAAGATTCCTTACAAAAGCACTTATTTGTATTTTGTAACAATGCGAAAAGTGTACAAATATGGTAAAAGATAAACACAATTACCGAAAATTATATTTTTCTCCAAAAAAAATATAATGCAATTATTTTTTTCATATTTAATTGTTTTGAAATTCTCTAAACCTTAAAGAATGTTTTTGGCGATGAATTTTTTATTTAAAAATAATTTTTGTTTTTTTTTAATAATATTCAAAACTGTAATTAATTTAATAAATACTATTCACAATAGGCTGTCATCTGTTTCCACTACTTGTTGGGGTAGTGACTACATATTATACTCTTTTATCAAGACAAAATGCTATATACAATAAACGATGGCTTTTATATGCGTTTATTTTCATATACCGTTCATATTTATATACCTAACCCCAAAACAAAACAAAAAATTCATAAACTCTAAATTAAAAATATTTTCTAAATTATTTAAAGCATTAGAATTTGATTTTCACTACCCTTTAGGGTGTGATTTAGTTTATAAAATTTCATATTTAAAACAATGGAATTGATATGTTTTGTTATTTATATTTTCAACACATTATTTCAAACTGTAATCATTTTATCAGTAATTAATTTACTCATATATAAGTGAATGAGATGTTGCTTTAACTGGAAAGAACACTACTTAAGGGGCTGTGTTAAAAGTATGCAATAATTTTGAAATAATTTTTATACATTTTTATGCATTTTGTTACACACGGCGGGTAACACACGAATTCCAGTAAACAATAACACAATTAACTTCGGTTAAAACTATTTATTAACTCAATTGATGGTTACAATTGGTTTCGTCGGTAAAACAATGGTTAAAACAATGGTTAAAATAATGTATAAAAATGTGTTGTTTTAGTATTGAAGGCAATACTGGAACTGAAAAATGAAAATCCGTTGGAATGGGTTTGAATGCTTTTGTTGGCACTCGTGTCAGCCTCTGATTGGTTGGGAGCACTCAGACAGAGGTCTCGCGTCATAGGGATTAGGATTAGGAGAGCAGGTATATTGGGGTCAGTGCTATAAACAGGTATAGCTCTGATACTGAACTTAGTGTTGAGTTCAATGACTTTGTATGTGAAAGTTGGGCCGAATGTGAAAAGTGGTCAGAAAGTGGTTAAGACCAAAAATCCCCCTGAGTTAAGTATAGCTATCCTGTAGTACATCATAAAAGGGGCTGATAGACAAAAAATAAGAAAATTTGACAGTGGGGAACATAGTTCTGGACACTGAAGAAGATATCGATTCAGTGATAATGAAATACAATATAATAGGAATTTCAATACAAAAGTAAAACTAAATATAAATGGAATTAAAGAATATTAATGAATATATGGAACAGAATTAGTTATGAATTCTTCAGTCATAACAGTTCCCCGGCGCAGGTGTTTCGACCCTATGGGTGAAACATCTCAATTGAGAGGAATGGACTGTCGTGGGATCTCCTGTGGTGCCGTCGGGTCGGATGAGAGCTATTCGGAAGGTTTCGGGTCCGCGTTGTCCGACGATAAGGTATGGTCCGGTATTTCGCGCTGAAGTCTTGGTACGGCTCGGATGGTTCGATGGGAGTTCTCTCGTCACCTGATCTCCAATAACGAACGGCGCTTTCGGATGTTTGGCGTCGTGTCTCTGTTTCTGTAACACCTGTGACCGTAGGCTGCGGTTGACGGCCAGTTTGCGCGCGTCCTCAACAGAGATTCCACGATTGTCATCGGAAAGGCCTAGATGGAGAAAACGGGGAGAAAAACCAGTGGTTGAGTGTGGGGTCGCGTTGTGAGCGGTCACCACTTGCTCGACAAGTGTCGACCATTTGAGGTTCGGGTGGTCGTGAAGGGCGAGTCGAAGGCGAGTGACCAAAGTGTGGTTGGTCTTCTCGCAAAGGCCATTTGCGGACGGATGATATGAAGAGGTGTAATTGTGGACAACATTGTGTTTCCCGAGGTATCCGTTGAAGGCTTTGCTGATGAAGTTCCGGCCCTGGTCTGTGATGAGAGTCTTTGGTGGTCCAAAGGTTTGGATGGCTTTGGAAAGGAGTCCAATGGCAGCGTCTGCGGTATTCAACTTTGTAGGAGCGGCCCAAACGTAACGAGAGTGCAGATCTACAAGCACTTGGATGTGTTTGGCTTGAGTTGAGTTCGCTGCGGGTCCCATTACGATGGTGTCCATGGCTAAGGTGTCCATCGGTTGGTCAGGAGTTGCGATAGGTTGAAGTTGTCCATACTTTGGTCGAGTTGACGTCTTCACTAGTTGACAGGCACGGCACGAACGGACATAGTTGCGAATGTCTTCCGGAGCGTTCGGCCACCAGTAGTGCTGTCCAATCAGGCGAAGAGTCTTGTCGATAGACGGATGATTGTGTCCGTCGTGGAAGTGCTTGAGTGCTCTGTCTTTTAGTGATTGCGGTATCACTTTACGGTAGACGCCTTTGCGGACTACCTGCGCTACGCCATCTCTCATAACCAGTTTGCCAGGGACTGGGACCCGATTCTCTTGACTCTGGAGGTCGAAGAGTTCTTGATTTGAGACAAAGAGAGAGACAGGAGCGCGAGATAGAGCATCGGCGGCTTGATTACGGGCGCCGGAGCGGTGGACAACTGTATAAGTGTATGGAGAGAGACGTACGGACCAACGCCAGAGACGGCTGTTGTAATTCTTGACATTGGAGAGCCATTGAAGGGATGAGTGATCGGTCATGACAGTGAAGTGGTTCCCGTGAAGATAGACGTGAAAATGCTCAACAGCGTTGACTATGGCCAGGCTCTCGAGGTCGGTAGCGGAATAACGCTGTTCATGGATGTTGAGCTGTCGGGAGTAGAAGGCAATCACTCGATCACAGCCGTTATGATCCTTTTGGCTAAGTATGGCTCTAATGCCAACGGTTGAGGCGTCTGTCATCAGAAGACATGGCTTTCGTGGGTCGAACAGCATAAGGACTGGCTCTGTCGTTAACTTATGCTTCAATGTGTTGAAGGAGTGTTCCTGTTCGGATGTCCAGACGAAAGGTGTGTCCTTGCGGGTCAGTCGTGTCAGCGGTTCTGACAGAATCGAGTAGTTATTGATGAACCGGCGGTAATATCCGGCTAGACCATTAAAACGTTGGATGTCCTTCATGTTCTGGGGACGTGGAAAGTCGGCTATGGCTTTGGTCTTCCGTGGCGTTGGCATTACGGCGTTGCGGCCAATGATGTGACCCAAGTATTCGACCTGTTCGACGGCGAAGTGGCACTTCGAGAACTTGAGTTTGATGTGAGCCGACCGCAAGCGTTCAAACACTCGTGTGAGGAGACGGATGTGTTCTTCGAAGGATTTGCTGAAGACTATGATGTCGTCCAGGTATGGAATGACACCTTCGAACAAGAGTTCTCCGAGTATTGTTTGGATTATTCGCTGGAAGGTTGACGGCGCGTTCTTTAGGCCAAACGGCATGGAGGCCCATTCAAAGTGACCGTCGGCGGTCACGAAGGCTGACTTCTCGCGGCTTTCCTTGTCCAGTGGGACCTGCCAGAAGCCGGAGGCCATGTCTAGAGTAGAGAAGATCACTGAACCGTGAAGTCGATCAATGACTTCGCCGATCACTGGTAGTGGTTGATTCTCGCGGACGGTTATGGCGTTGAGCTTACGGTAGTCAATCACCAGTCGTTTGGTGCCGTCTTTCTTGGAGACCAGTGAAACGGGAGCTGCCCAAGGGGATGTGGACTTGAAGATAACTGTTCCCAATTGTTGGCCAACAATGCGGCGGATCTCGTCATTGTCGGCGGCGGAATGTCTGTAAGGATGGCAATAAATTGGTGGAACTGTTGGATCAGTTCGTATATTATGGGATAGGTCATCGATTCTTCCGATGTCGGTCACGGAGGTCGCGAACAGTGAACGGTTTGCGATGAGCAGTGCATTGATAGCCGGTATGCTATGTGTAAGCGGTGTGAGCATAGGCTGAACACTATTTGTATTGAAAACATGTGTTGTAAACTTCGGGGGTCGAAAAGTCGAAGACCTTCCCTTTTTTTGATATAGTTTTTTGGTGGGATTCGATAGAGGAGGTCGAGATCTATCGACTGGTGAAGGTTTGGACCGGTTAAGTCCAGAGGGGCCGAAGTTATGGACACTTTGAGTTTCGGCTAATGGTAAGCCTATGGGAGCACTTTTTTGCATAGGTTTGCATTGGTTTGGAGCCAATGTCTGTGTTGTGAGTGCGGTCGCAGTCACGGTATGGGTCTTCGGTCGGATCCGAAGGTCGAAGGAATTGCAGACATCGAGACCTAAAAGGAGGTCGAATGTGACCCTGTCCATCACGTGAACGGGAATTCGAAATCGATTTGTGCTTTCGATCGTGAGGTCTATGAGGGCGAGGCCAGTGGTATGTGTGTGTGTGTCGAGTTGTCGGATCGGGATTGCGAGTCTTCGATCGACAAAGAGGTTATGGAGTTGTGCAAAACGGGAGGAGATCACGGATATATTGGATCCAGTGTCTATTATGGCTCGGACGGCCACTCCATTCACACACACACTAACGGAAAGGAGACCTAGTACTGACCGCCCGTCCAGTTTAAAGACTGGGACGGCGTCGGTGCCGCTGAAGAGAAGGAAAGCACATTCGGGGCACTGTTAACTGGGGCTGAGGCTTCAGCCGAAGAATAGTTATTGTTATGACCACTCGATGGATGGCCAGAGTTTGTGTTCACATTTGGTGACACAGCGGAGGGGTTCCGCGGACAGAACCTTTGCCAATGGAGAGCGGTCTCACCATGGCTGGCACAGATCATGCAGGGCGATGGCGGCTGCTGATCATACCTTTGGTTTTGTCGGTTATTCCGACCACGATTGGAGTTAAAGTTACTGCGACCGCGATTTGCATTAAACTGCTGGCGGGGCTGACTCCGAGGGCCAGAGGAATAATCATTTGTAGCGTCGGCTATATGCACGACGTTATAGTCATAAGGAGCGTCGGCCATATGCGCGACGGCTTGTGGTCTACGGTTCGCAAAGCGATCACTTGGTCTGCGGAAGGCAGCCTCGAGACGGAGGGCAATAGACAACCATTTGGTCAGTGTCTCAATAGTGGGGCCAATAAGCGATGGCTGATAGTCAAAAGGCATGCCTTCGGTAAGCGATGCCACGCACGCCTCGTCGTCGAGAGTGGTCAAGGACAAGAATCGCATTTTGGCGTCAAAGTACGACTGTACTGTGTCGTTGCGGTTGAAGTACCGCTTCTGTGCCTCTATGAGCGGGTGCACAACCTGTTTGCCGAAGCGGGCTATGAGTCTGGCCTTAGCGTCGGTCCAGCTCAGTGTAGCGATTAGTGGGACAATGGTTCGGCCGAACCAATTGAAGGCATCGCCGCTTAAGTGGCGCAAAAGAGTTACTAACCGGTGGTTATCTGTTGCTCCGGGTGTGAGGACTTCGAAGATGTTGAGCCAGATGTCGATCTCAACGGTTCCAGTGCCGGAGAAGCGCTCAACCAGTAAACGATTGTTCGTTGTGGTGGACAGTGCCGATGCTTCGGGCACTTCACTATTGTTTGTGGCACTTGTGGTGTCGGTCATTGTTATTGTGGTTGTGGTGGTCGACTCGTCAGTGGAGGAATGGCCGGAAATGTCGTCGGCGGGAGTGAGGACACGACCAGAGCGGAGTTCCGCCAGAGTTCACAACAACACAAGTAATGGCACAGAAAAGTAAGTGTTCGGAAGGGTGAGCCAGAGGTCAGGAGATGTCCTGCCTTCGTCGAGCAGTCGTCGGAATGAGTGGTCACGGAAGTGATGGTCACGGCGACTGATCCTGGCTAGCTCGCCACGTTGTTACACACGGCGGGTAACACACGAATTCCAGTAAACAATAACACAATTAACTTCGGTTAAAACTATTTATTAAC
>JAQIXR010001222.1:0-14331 GCA_034700825.1 Quadroppia sp. Gr-Ori-00064
TTTGAAACAACTGTCGATTGATTGCAATCGATGTCCACTCCATTGGTTTGAAGCAGATCTCGTGTCTCTGTTTCACAAATCATATTCTGGTGTGAATTCGTGTCATTAATCACTTCATTGAGTATTTGGTCAATTATTTCGATTTCGTTTTCAATTGAATTGATTTCTTCGTTTGAGTTGTGGCTCAAAACAGATTCGAGTTCTTCTTCGATAGACATTTCATTCACTGATTCTTCTGTCAATTGATTTTTTGATAATTCTAACGATTCCTTCAAATTGGTGGCAAACTCTTCGGGCGGACCAATGATTGGATTGTTTGGCAAAACTTCGTTCACATTTTGATTCTTATTATTACAGAGGATTTGATCCGAAGTTTGAATTTCAGTTCGTTTGTTGACATCCATTTGATTATAGTTTTCATTACAAAGACTTTCGTCTGTTATTTGTCTCAAGTCTTCGTCAGCCATGAGAACGGCCGCAGCCTTATTGACAAAGGCCTGGAGGGCTTCTTTGTGGTCCAGTTCTCTCTCAAGTTTTTCAAAAGGACTCAAAACTCTTCCGACGATATCAATGGTAGGAGTGTTGCAATTGTTGTGGTCAGAGAAACTGGAGTTTGCGGTACTGGTTCTGGAGAAGCGCTCGATGACTGTGGACACACTCGAACCCGTGTCGTCTGATTCCGATTCAATTAACTATAAAAATAAAAATTATGTAAAAATGAAACAAAAATTAGAGCAAAACGAGTAATGATTTGAATACCAGTCTGTCCTCATCTCTGTCCTCATCTGCCAATAGATCTATATATATGTCTGGTTCTGAAGGAAGAGTGGGTTCCAGACCTCTATTATCATCGTTTTGTTTTTCTTGTCCTAATTTGGTTTCAATCACTTCTTCGAGTGATTGAACGTTTGTCTCTGTTTTCATGGCATCCGATTCGATAGCATTGATATTGAGTTCATTTTTGCAGTTTTCTTCCAATCCAATGTTTTTAGCACTGGGAGGTTCGGGAGGCGGAACTTTTGGACGTCTGGGTGGTAATGGCGGCGGCTGTGATGTCTTCTTTCGCGGAGGCTTTTCAATGGAATCGCAATCACTGTCAGAACGGTTCCGGCAATTATTAGCGCTCTTTCTCTTAGATGACAGGATAGTAGTGGCCATACGGGGCGGAACCGGTGGCGGCACCTTCTTTGACCAACCGTTCACTTTTGATAACGAGTTATTATCCATTTCTGATGCATTAGAACCGGTATCAAGAATTGAATGGATTGATGTGTCGGCTGAAGAATCCATGTCATGACAGGCGCTCTCTCTTCGCACACGTATTTTTATACAAACGGGTGCATCCCTTAAGATACCGATGCACTCGAGTCTAGTCATGGAAGTGGTCGGTTGGCCGTCGATTGACATTATTTCATCGCCTTCTTGGAGGAACTCCAAGACCTGACCGCACACTTTCGAGGCCGGACTCTCTTTGTTAATACTTTGGAGAAAAACTTTATTAATCTTCTCGTTTGGATTCATTCCTCCGTCAAACTTCAGGGCCATTCCTTTCAATGAATATCATTTCAATTAAAATCAATTCAAAACAATTCACTAAAACAAACCCAATCTCTCTCCTGGCAGTCGGTATATCACTAACTCCTCTTCAATGTCCGCACTTTTACCTGCCTTTCCTTCGGGTTCTCCAATTTGTAATACAGTGACGAAATCGTCGTCGAAGGGGTTTTTTCGCTCACTTTCCTCCACCTGTACAACAGTCACGTGATTATAGTTGGAGGCAATGAATTCACCGAAACTGTTGGGCAAAATAGTGCCCCCGTTTGTCACCTGAGTCATTCCTGTGCTCTACCGGTGACTACCGGTGCTCAACAAACTTATGACTCAATAGATAATACCATTCAATAGAATATTATAAGAATTTGTCTGAAAATATGAACTCATTTTGAATGTGATCTCAAGTTGTGTCCGAAGAAGAGCTACGAATTGGCAGAGAGTGGAGGACTGGTAGAGAGTGGAGGACTGGTAGTGAGTGGAGGACTGGTAGAGCAAAACAGATTCACATCATTGCTCTCTGTCTTCACTCAAGTAGTAAATTAGAAGACATGAGACATAAGACAATTGAAGTGGTCTTCAAATACAATTGTGGACACAATTAATGAGTGAATTAATCACAAGAATCACAAGAAGTGGTGTTTTTGTTGATTATATTCACAAAACAAATGACGAAAACTTTGAAATAAAAGTATTGTTTGGATTGAAAAATGTTTTTGAAGAGACGTCTTGAGCTCTGTTGCCTATGTCTGGCCTCCCTGTGCTCTCTATAGGAGTGGATTCATTGAGAGATCTAATGGTGCACTTGTACTGAACGCCCTTTCCATCAATTGATGGCCAATAACCTTAACTTCTTGTGATTATTTTGTGTTCAATTGAAGCGAAGAGAAAACTATTTCACAAATAATAATAATAGCAATGATTTTGACATTTCATACATAAGAATGGCTTAGAGTTTGGCGAAAAACATTTCAAACATTTTAAACTATATATAATTGAAGTGAAAATTGTTTCAAACATCGGTTGAGACACAAAATCATCTGACAATCACCACATCGTCTCTGGGATCAAATGTCTGTAGATATAGGTTTTGGAGCAAACAGTACTTGAGATGAATGTCCAAAAACAGTGAACTAATAAACAAAATCTTAACTAAAAATCTACAGAATTGACGAAAACGTCATTTTATTGCTCGAAAAAATGTTTGGTTCACTTGTTGTATGAAATACTTGTAAAACAGGTTGGAATGTATACTCACTTTGGATTACACCTTAAATATAGCCAAACAGTTATATCGTTTAAACTGATTCTGTGTTCACTTCCTCAAAGGCGATCACCGCTTGTGTCAACCGGACGGACCACTACTACAACCGCCTCTACCCCTCAAGAACTCAATGTTTGATTCATTGCAATCATTAAACCAAACCATTAGCTACTTATCAAACATAAAGAAGAAGATGCGCTCAGTCTATACATGTCTGTCCCAATTCAGAGACCACTCCAGCTCTGGTTCCAACCGTAACCATAGCACCTACAGACCCATCAAATAGCGGTTTGGGATCTGCTATGAGCTATGAGCACAGGCACCTTAGGTATGGCTCAGGAATGGTGGGGAACGGCAGGGAATGGCAGGGATTGCGGCAGACAATAAGGTTGTTGTGCTCTCGAGTGTGACGTTTGCACAACTCGTATATAAATATGCCTTAAATTGAAATACTTTTAACCAAAACCGGTATCTCTTTTAAACAATTGCCAGAGTATTTGGTGGGCCAGTACTCCAGCACTGGAACAGAGATCCCAGTGCACGAACTGACTGACCCTAACAAACACTTTACAGTAAGGAAAACATATTCTCAACCATTTTCAAGGTCTTCGTTAGTTAGGGAACAGGTATTTAATCGATTATTAAATCATTTAATTTTAATATTATTTTTAATATTATTTCTTCTCTTAATTATTGGATTTTGCTTTGAATTAACATTTTTTGCTCATTCACTATAAAGTCATGTCTCAAACCCTTCACAATCCAGATCTCATTACATGAGAACAAACACTTAAACTATATTTCTTTAATGCAAATAATAAAAGAAAAAACAAAAAACAAAATAAAATAATATTTAATTTATTGAAAAACTTAGCCTTAAATGAATAGTCGTTATCTGAATCTAATATTAAAGACTGAAATCTATGTTATTCTTAAACTATTCAAATGTTTTTCTTTGTTTTTCTTACTATTATTTAAAACAATAAACTCTCGAAAGTCATAAGAGTTTACAATAAATACAATAAACTTATTATTCAAATGAGTTTTTGTTATTCTTTGCATTTTATTAATATAAGAGACATTGAATACAATAACATATATTGTGTTCATTGCTTTCAAATACAGATTACATAAGCGCTCAAAAATCATTGCAAAACACATTTGTTAAAAGGTATTGCAATTTGCAATAGAGTGTAAACCAAGGCCTAAGGCATTCCTGGCAGTGCCAGCACTGGGCCCAGAATCAGGGTTTGCTTCACGAATACATTACTCACGAGTGGATTGAGTCGATTGTAGTGAGACTTCATTCGAGTCAATCATTCAAATCTAATTTGAATTTCAATTTGAATTTAAATTTCAGTCAATTCACAAAAATTGAAACTATTTGTGAATACATGTGAAATGGGATCCAAAGAATGGAGTGAACAATGAGACAAAAGTGGCCACAAGAGCACAAGAGTTGAACTTTCATAAAGAAATTGTTTGTTTTCTCAACGATAATAGACATCAAAATTACTATAAAATTGATTTTTCTCTCAAAAAACTGTCAAATATTTTTTAACACAAATTTATATTTTCTTTGAATGAATGAATCGATGAATTCATTGACTTTAAGAGTCATTGAATTCAAAAATTATATTCAAAAGTTTTGATCAATTTTTCAATTATTTATTGAAAATAAACAACAAATCAATAGTTTATTAAAATAGAAATTATTTAACATTAGATTTACAACCAATTAATTAGTTTAAATATTAACTGAAATTGCATTCAAATCTATGCGAAAAAACACATTATTTTCGATAATTATTATTTAAAAAGACTTTAATTTCAGAATAAAAATAAATATAAGTTAAAAACAGTTAAGAAAAACATTGAAAAAAGTATTCAATAATAATTAATATGAAGTTTCGGTTAAACAAAGACTTAATGACATAACAGAAGATAACAGAAGAACAGATAAACCATCAAATGGTTAGAATTTCTTGAGGAACTCCTCGGCTGTGATTCTGGCCCTGGCATTGATTGCGAGCTTCATTTCATTGATCTCTTTGTCGATCTCTTCCATGAAATGGATAATAAAGTCAATGATTTTGTATCTAAACATTGACTCCGTGTGAAAATTGGTGATTAGGAACGATATGTCATAACCGGTTTCGGTGCCATTGTTCATGTCTGTGCTGTTGCTGTTGTTCACCACCCCTTTGGACCCCTTCGTGTCATAACTGGTGACCGGCTTTCGCCTTAAGATAACGAAGTTGTCGGCTCTCATAGCCATAAAGCGAGTGAATTTGTGGCAAAGAATCCTTTCGATGTCATCGGCCTGTTTGATGACAATGGAGATCCGGACCGAATTAATGCTGGATTCAATCAAAACCCTTTCCTTTTCGTTACGACTGATCACAACTGAGTTGAGGATCAACTCTTTACTGCTTCGGACCTCTATTTCCGGTTTGTTATGTCTTTCGACGACTTGAGAGTTGAAGTCAACCAAACAAATGGCCGCTTCGAGTGTCCGACGAACGGCTTGGAGGTATGGACGCAATGTCGCTGACATGGCATGGGATGGGATGTCCTGTCCTTCAGAGACAACACAATTCAGTCAAATTGTCGTCAAATTTCAATTTAATGTCAAATTTTAAGCAATTTTTTTACCAATTAATCGATTATAAAATCCGAAGATTAGATGAAAAACAAATTAAGTATTTTTTAAATGAAATTTTGACAAAAATTTAGCAAAACTTCATAAATATCAAAGTTTTGGCACAAAATTGAAATACAATTAAATTTAATTGAATTTAATGTTAAAAACAAATAATTGAATGATTTGTCGAAAGGCAAAACACTCCCAAAGAGTGCAATAAATGCTTTACAATCAATAATGCCTTCAATTATGGGTCAACTCTTGAGACATAAATAACGTCATTAAACATACATTAAATCAAATGAAACATTAGTTTAATCATTGATTCACTTAATTATGTGTTAATAATGTGTTTAATTAAATGAAAATTACAATTATTTGTAAATATTTTGTAATGTTTTTTGATTTTAAATATAAATCAAAACCAATTCTCACAAATATTTCGAACTTTTGGTTCTATTTTGAATACATTTAACGAAAGGTTTGTTTACACAAAAGATACCAAAAATTGATTGAAAGCCAAAATCAGTTCAAAACAAAACAATTCAAATCAATGACACAATGAGTGGAAGCGTTGAGAGTAAGACAATTGAAAATAAGAGTTCTGTGGCCTTCAATCCACCGAAGAATGAGGACATGTCTGAGGGAGAGATCGAGGACTCGGATCCCGAAGAGCGGGAAAAGTTGTATTGCGTTTGTCGGTCTTCAGACACCAATCGGTTTATGATTGGATGTGACAAATGTGAAGAATGGTTTCACGGGAACTGCATTGCCATCACTCAGGAGTACGCGAAGCGAATCCAACACTTCTATTGTATTTCGTGTAGAAACAAAGACTCTTCGCTTCAGATTGTCTTCAAAGAGAGCAAAAAACAGACCAAAAAGAGAGACTCGGAATCGACTTTAGGACAAAGTGTGAGACCAAGTGATGCAGAAGTGGTTCAGAATAGCTATGAAAGAGATCCCGATTATAACCCTTCAGATCGCAAAGTGATTAAAAACTATTACGAATCCGATGACAACGAAGAAGACTTTGACGAGACTTTTGATGAAGAATACATTGAGAAACACAGTTCTGTCAACAGAAGAAGGGGTCGACCCGTCAGGCCTGAGAAGGGGGACAAGAGAGACAAAAGGGGTCGCAAACCATACAGGAATTCAACGGTTCGGTCGAGACATCGAAGAAAAGATGAAACCAATAAAAAGACTCATAAGAAAAACAAAGAACATATGATCGAAGTGGAAACGGGTCCCAAACAATGCTACGGCCCCTCATGTGTGAACAGTGCCCGAAAAGGGTCTAAATATTGCAGCGATGAATGCGGTGTCAAATTGGCGTCCAATAGAATCTATGAAATACTTCCGAATCGGATCAGACAATGGCAGAGCACTCCCTGCGAGTCCGACGAGCGCAGCCATAAGGCACTGGAGGCCATACGCACTGAACAACAGGAGGCGCGAAGAATACTGAATGAATTGGACCAAAGACAGAAAGATCTGCAACTATTGATAACTCGCGGCAAAAGCACGGCTCCGATGACTGAAGAGGAGTCGATCGAAGCGGACAACGAGGCGGAGACAGAGCTGAGCATCTATTGTGTGACCTGTGGTCACGAAATCAATCAAAAACTTGTGAATATTTTACATCAATTCTCACTTTAATTCGCTTTCAATTCAATGATTAATTGAATATTTTGTTTGAATTAATTTTATTCAAATGTATTCAAGCCTTCAATTCATCGATCATTTCATGCATTGATTAATTGAAATAATATTCAAAATCTCTTGAAATGCAAATCATATGAAAATTCCTGAAATTCTATTTTTGGATGAATTTTAAAATCTTTTTTCATTGAAATCATAGGCTTTGAAACACATGGAGAGATGTTATAACAAATATGAAAGTCAAACATCATTTGGTTCCATATTCAAGACCAAAATAGAGGGTCAGACAGTGTTTTGCGATGTCTTTAATCCCCAACAAAAGACTTATTGCAAACGGTTTGTCATTTTTTGGCACAAAATATATTCATTTAATATTGAATTCGTCTTTAGTTTACGCCTTCTCTGTCCCGAACACTCAAAAGATCCCAAAATAGTCGACGACGAGGTCTGTGGTTGTCCTCTGCCATCAGAGACCTGTCCGTTCGAACACTCGGGTAGGTTTTGTAGGGTATTGAAGAAGAAGTGTAATAAACATCACTGTTGGGAGAAACTAAGGGGGGCTGAACTCGACGCCGAGCGCATACAGCAGTGGCTCAAATTGGACGACCTCTTCGAAAGGGAACAGAAGATAAGGTACTGTATGGCAAACAGACACGGGATACTTGGCCTTATGTTGCACCAGACCAGCAATGAATCACAAATACATTAACGAATAAATCATTTATTGAAATCTCATACAAAATATCGTCTCAAATGACATACATTTCATCGTTTATTCCAATAAAATATTGCATAAAAAATATATTGAATTCAAATTTATTATAAAAGTATAAAATAAATTGTGTTTGAAGTGATTCAATGATTGATTGATTGACGTATTTGTGGATTGAGTTGTGAATTACAACTCATTGAATGAGATCGAGGTTTGAACACGACTTCGAGTTTGAAGACGACTTCGAGTTTTTAGCACTTATTTAACGAGAGTTATATTAATATCTCATTAAATGTCATTCATTAGTGAATACCTGTTTGGCGACACATCTGTTCGGCGCCCAATAATTAGCACGACTTCTCCTCTTTTTATCTTCTTAAATATCATTAAGGCCTCGGAATGGGTCAGCCCTTCAGTCGACTGTCCATTTATGTTGAATATCTGATCGCCTTTTGATTGGAAATTAAGTTTTAATGATTTGAGTCACAAAACAAGTATTGAATTGATTGAGACCTTCGAACAGGTTGTGGTGTTGGGCCGCCTGTCCGCTCGGGTATATGGTTTTGACGAATATTCCCATTTGACCCTTCGGTGAGTCAATGCCCCCAACGATACTGAAACCCAACCCATTATGATTGGGTCCCTTCTGGTAGGTAATGGTGTGCAGAGTCGAGTTGGCCTCAGGTCTGTCGGCTTTTGGCTTACGTGGCAAAGTCCACATATCTGTGCCCTTGCAGGTGCTGTTCGACTGCTTTGTTGTTCAATCAATTGATTGTTAAATGAGATCAAAGTTGAGATAAAACTTACGTTTTGGTTGTGTTTGATGTTATCAAATGAGTTCGGGGTAGAAATGGGTCGACAGCTTCTGTTGAGAGTCATTCGCGATAGAGTAGACATATTCTGGCTTTGGATCTCTGACTGACTATCGATTTGACTTGAATTGACTTTTGATATGTGGTTGTCATTCGTCTCTGTCGTCGGCGAAGGGTTTGTCGACACAATCGCTTTGGAGGGTTTGGACAAAGTGTTTGACAAACCCTTAGAATTGGTCAAACATTTCCTTTTCTGATTCAAAAGCCATTGAAAGGCACCGAACTTTTCAGGTGAAAGCCTTGAATAAAACTTTGTTTTTTGCACTTTTATCCCATTTGTGTCATTATTATTGCAATTATTGGTCTTATTATTAATATTATTATTATTTAAACAAATATTTGACTTCTTTTCACAATTCATGTCAACGTATGAGGAATTGGATATTATTTGACTGTTTCTCACTTCAGACTAAAGTAATTGAAGTGAAGACAAATGCATTAACAATAACAGTAACACAATTGACACTAGTATTCAATTACCGGTAAATGTTTTGCAACAATAATCTGAACCACTTTATCACTGCATCGCAAGTGTCTCAACGCTTCCTCCAACTGAAGACCTCTCAAAACTATACCATTGATGGCCAACACCTCGTCGTCTTTATCTATGGATTGGGTCCTAAAACCAGTCAAATAATTAATTCAATCAACAATTTTCAAATTATTTTATTTATTTTCATTAAAGCGTGACTTTAGGGCTAATTAATAACAATTTTTATTTCTTTTGCAAATTATTATAAAATTATACAAAACTAAAATTCTTTGAGAAGTGATATCACTTCAAAACTATTCCTAATTTCCATTAAATGCAAATAATTTTATCAATAGTTTTGAAAAATCATTATTAAAATGAATTAATGAATTAAATACAATAGAAAGTGAGTAACGAATCGTTTTTGGGTCAAGACTTTTATGAAAAAACTTTACGAAAAAAATATTTTTGAATCGTTTGAATTGAAAAAATTTAAATTTATTTATCTTTTTATATGAATTGATAATTAATTTATTCATCAATCAATTATTGAGTGAGAATTGGGTAAAGAATTGACAAAAATAACCTGAAAATCAACAAAATTTCCAAAACTTTAATTAATTTTAGAAATATTTCATTCAATGGACTAAAAAGTTGGGACAAAATTTATCTTTAGTTTACGACATAAGTTAGAAGTCATTGAAATTTAAATAGTTTTTTGAGATCTTTATCGAATTTAATGCCAAAAATTGACGAAAAAACGACTAATTATTTGCAAACATTAAAGAGAGAGCGAAACAAATAAATATAAATCTCTTTGAATTAAATGCTTTTTATGTGAATTGAGAGTCAAATGCAAACACATTTCGCTTCAAACCAGTTATGGATTGAGATAAACGACAAGTAATGAAATTCAATACAAATCATAGAAACAATGATATCGCTATAAAAGCAAAAAAAGTTTATAAATATTATATATAATTACATTGAATTTTAATATCAAAAAATCAAATCAATTGATAAATGAAACCAAAAATTGAAATCCGATTAAACATAATATGTTTTGAACAGAAAAACAAATGAAAACTAAAACTCGAGAAAAACCAGAGGAAAGAAAAGTAAAGAAATAAAAGATAATAAAAAAGAGAAACTTTTTATTGATATTTATTTTGGGAAAAATTGGATAAAAATAAATGAAATGATGTCTTAATGTCTTACCTATAGGCGGGTCCACCGTATTCGAGGTCTGCCACCACATAACCCAGATATCCATTGGTGTCCACTTTGCCGGTGATATATATACCCAGTTCTCCCGACTCGTCCTTCTCTAAGGTTATCGTTTTGTAGATCCAGTTCTTTGGCTTACTTTGTGGTGACATAACAACAGATATGAAGACAACTGAAAATATATTTAATTGCAATCACATTGACATTCAGTCACTCAATAATCGCTTTATTAAATTGTTTTCAAAACATGTTATAAAACAAGAGTTGGTTTGAAATGACAGTCATTTCAGATATGGTTTTAAATGCCTTTTAAGCGATTATAAGGAAATGATTTGTTTATGAAACCATCAAATGATTGGACTTTAAATCAAATGAGTCATAAAATAAGGCTTTAATGGCTCTAATGTTTGTTGACTTTCCTCTGGATTAGAGGCACTCACTCTCTCTCTATGAGTCTCATATCGTTGGTCTCACCCAGTCTTCAGTCTTTCACACATCACAACAAAGCCTACATATCATGTGCTTTGACGTCATAGTACTATCCCTTTAAGTCTCATCCATTCATAACAAACGTTACGATTTAATAAGCTCTTCATTGACTCAATTCATTGAACTTTAAAACATATGAATAAAAGTTGAGTTTTTGTCTCAATTGTCATATCTTTTGTCAACTATTACTTCAAACAAAACTTCAAACATTTTTGTCGATTCACAATATAATACAAAAATGATTATTACTGTCAATAACTGAGAAGAACCCTGGAGTGGACGACCCTGATTGACCTGACCTTGCTCAATGCACAGCTATATTACGGCAAATGTGAACAAAAATAATAAAATTGATTCAATTGACTCAAGTGTTGAACATTGACTTCATTTGCATATCTCTTGTAACGACTAATCAGCAAAAAATTGATTAATTGTCAGACAATATATGAATGACTTATTGTTGACTGAAGTGAGTGCCGAAGAGATGGCACCACAAGAGTGTCTCATATGATCTCATGTTATGGAAGGCATTGAATGATTGGGAAAATGATTTCATAACAATCTTATCGTTAAATTCAGTTCACATTAACTGCAAATTCATTACGACTTCAGTTATTATGACTTCAGACAAGAGTTTTATAGTGTTTTTGTGACATTGAATGAGACAATGGTCTGACGGCGAAGACAGTTGTCCAACGATGAAGAGGTCGACCAGAATTGGCACAAATAGACACGACTCTAATCGTCTGTTTAGGTATAGTTTGATTTAATTGTCCATTGATTTGGATTTGAATACAAATTGCATTGAAATGTCATTTCAATTCAATTCGTCTTTAATTCAATTCATTGTTATCTGAATTGAAAACAAAATGTGTTTTGAATTCAATTAAACATTTATTTCCCGTTATTTTGACATTGATTACAAAAAGTCATTATTTTATAGTTTATAATAATTTTAAACTATTTTTCAAAATGTCTTTCAATAGAGAAGTGATTGAAATCTCCAAAGACTTGGAGTTATCAATAAGTTCTGGCAATGGATTGAGTGATGTCTTCAAGGAATCGATGGTTGAGAACAGATGTCGACTGAAATCTCTTTGCGAATCACTCTTCTATTCGGCGCCCATAGAGTTGGGCCGAAAAGCCGAAGACATAGTTTGGAAGCGCTGTTATCACGACTTTATGTCATTTTACAAACAAAACAAAAAGGTTTTGATTTATGACTTTGTCTTCACTTTATTTAACCATTTGTTTGTCTTGATTTGTGTCCAGCGATTGTCGTCTTCAGACATATCTTTGCTTCAAATCCATTTGACGACAGGTTTTGGTCTCTATTATGGATTGATTTTAGACGTTTCGAAACACTATTCAATAAGTCTTCAGAAGTTAATGCCATACATAAGTGCAGAGCAAAACATCGATGAGTTATGTCGGGAACGGCAGACACAGTGTCGAGAAGTGGAGGTATGGGCGCGAAATGCTGTCCATCGGTTCCTCATTTGTTTGGGAGACTTATCCCGTTATCTCTTCGACCTGGAGGTCAACGGCTATCGAGAACTGGCCGTTCGTTTCTATGACTTGGCTCTCATATGGAATCCAGACATAGGAATGCCTTTCAATCAATTGGGAACTCTTTCCGAGAATAATAATTATGGTTTGGATTCAGTTTATTATTACATGCGATGGTATGTCTTAAATGTCTTAAATGTATTGACTGTTACTATAATTGCTTAATTGAACGCCATTTCAGTCTCACCTGCGATAAGGCCTTCGAAGGGGCGGAAAACAATTTGAGACGAATTTTTGAAAACAATGAAAAACGATTGAATGAATTGGAAAGCGTTAACACATCTGAAGAAAGCTATAAAATGATGAAACGTTCGCTTTTGCTATTCCTTAAGCTATGTTATGAGTATTGGTATAAGAAGTCATCCGATAATCAATTCAACAAAAATATTTTACCCCTTTTGCAAGAAATTCTTTGTTCATTCAAAGACACGCTTAGTTTGCAGCCAAAGCTGACCACAGATCAAATGCCGACTTTCATGACCCCAATGACCACTTTCGAAGTGGCTGTCATTACTCTAATGATTGTAAATCGCGTCCAGGAGTCGAAAGCAGTCAAAAGTGGCACAAATGGCAACCTTTCGCTGATTTTAAACTTTTCCGTCAATTATCTCATTTCTGTCGTGATGTCATGTCATCAAAATTTGAAGAATAAGTTAGGATTAGATTCGTTTAAATTGAATGGAGTGCCAAACATGAGTCCAGGAATATCCAAAGACAACACTCCAGACCTGTCCCCCCGTCGAGCGCTGTCACGACTTCGAAGACGTAAGGCTGCCATCAATTATGGAAATGCCTTGAGTTTAGACGAAGACGACTCGGAATTGAGTGAATTGGAGGAAACGGCTTTGAGTACAATCGACGCGCTCGAGATTGGATCAGATCTGAGTGACTCCAACGATGGAAGCGATTCAGACAATTTGGAGGTGACTATAATGAGTAGCGATGAAGACAACCCTTTACCCAACAAAGCAATTGAGTCCAAACACTGCGAAAACTCTGTACTTCCCGCCGAAGATGTCCTCAACTATCTTCTCAATGATAGTTATTTGCCTACAATTAAGATGTTTTGCGATTGGCTTCGATTTAATCCAAACATTTTGTCTTTGATTTCAAGTCAATTACAGCTCTGTTTCGAGGAATTCATAGCATTTGTCAATACATTGCTTAATATCGAACAAAAAGTGTTGCAAACGTTTCCCAATTTATCGGAATTCAAGTGTTTTGGAGTCAATTGGAGCCAAAAGTTTCCGTTGGCCTCAGATCTAAGCCTATCTAACATTGAATGCTTGAAATCGTCTTTTAATAGCATTTCATTCGAAAGTCAAAGAATATTAAATAACAGCCAAAAAGGATTTTTATGCATCGAATCGATCATAGCTTTCACTCACTTTCTTTCGGATAACAACTTCTGTCCAAACGTCTATGGAATCGCTTTCGACTCAAACGAAAAGCGCTTTTCTTTTAACAGTTATTTAAACGGAACTCAATTTAATTATTACGAAACCAATACCTGGTCTGAAAACAACTCAATATTTGTTTCATCGAATCCGCAAACCATTAGTAATTTCGATATTTGTGTCGACGAATCGAAACGACAGAAAAAGTTTATGCGAAATATGGCTCATCTTTGGCTCAAAGTAAGTGTTTTGCAAAATATATTCATTTATTGTTTGATTTATTTCGATATTAATTGAAGGCTGAAGTGAATCAACTCGAAAAGGATGTGAACATTTCGCCACAATTACCCCCTTATATGGTGTTAGACTCGAGCACATATTGTGAACATTTGGGTTTCGTCAAAGAGTTGACTCATTCCAAGCGATTTATTATAGTTGTTCCCAAAATTGGTAATCAGTTTTGCTTTTA
>JAQIXR010001223.1:0-14327 GCA_034700825.1 Quadroppia sp. Gr-Ori-00064
AAATTACATTTAATTGAATTTGTGGTCAAATGTCTAAACAATTACTTAAGAAATCGTTTCAATTATTAGAAAGTATTATAGGTTTTAATAACTATTTCTTAATCTTAATCCAAATCTTTGTCTCTTTTTTCAGCAAATAATGAAACGAAACAAAAATCAAATCAAATGAAGACTAAGAAAACAAATGCTAAACAAAGAGGTATTCATTGATTGAATTGAATTGTTTTGAAACAAAATTAACTTTTTATTCATTTGAAGGAATCGACAAAAAAGTCAAACAAACCAAAAATGAAGACAAAAAACATAAAAATTCAAACAATTATAAAGTTTTTAAGCAATTGCAAAAAAATAGATTAAATCATAAATTAATGAAACATTTGTTTAACAATAACTCAAATAAGACTCAAATCGCAGACAAAAGTCAATCGGTTTTCACTGAAAAGGATTTCAAAGACTTTGCTCTCAATTATAAATAATATTTTTTTTATTGAAAACATGTTTTGAATTGTATTTTATTTTCAATAAATATTTTGAGAAAAAATTGAAATATATTTTTATTATCATTTTGTCGGACATAGAGTTGGTCTCAATTGTTCGGTTCCAGAGGTGTCTGTTTGGAGACATAGTCTCAAAGACGTCTCAAATGAATGATCGAAACATTAATGAATATTTTCAACAAATGAAACGTTTAATGAATTGTGAAAAATATTAATTTAAATTTTATTCAAACATTAGTTCGTATTTCATGTAATTGTCGGCAAATTAACTAAAAATAACACAAAAAAGGTTTCAAAAAGAATACATTAATTAATCTAAAGTTGAAAAGAATTCAAATTAAATGAAGACTTCTATACAAATGATTGAGATTTGAATTTTGGGAACAATTAAAATAAAGATAAAGTTTATGTTTTGGCCAAACATTCAATAATAAGCAATAATTATATAATAAAAGTTAATGTCATATAAGTTTACAACTGATTGGGCGCTGAAGGAGTCCTACATGTCTTCAGATGAAGTCTAAGTTCAGTAAATCCAAGATTTAAATGAATTATTAATTGAATGACATTTCGTGACATGAATTGAATGTATTAACGAATGATTATATAATCAAAAAAATCTTTAAAATAAAACTCAAATGAAATGAATTTATTTCTATATTTAAAATGCAATCGAAATAAGACATCGAATGAGACAAACGATTAGTCAGAACTTGTATGAGATGTCAGTTGTTTTTCGGCTTCTTTTTGTATTTCTTTATTCAATTCATCCTTTTCTGATTTACTTAGTATTACCCCCTTTGCGAACACCACCTCCGAGTCCTTCAATTCAATCCTTCTCACTCTACTGATGGCCTTCACTATTGCCTAATCAATTCAAACACAAATATCTGTTAATCCTTTTGAAGGTTCGGTCAGTCATTGCATACATACCTCTGGAACCCATACTTCGAAAATATAGGCGACGGTATCAAAACTGCCGTCGGTTTTGAAATTGGCTTTGAATAGTTGGGAACAGTAGTCGTATATATCCTCCTGTTGTTCCTCGTCATCGATGGGTCCAAACCACGGCACATGTTTTAGTTGATTCTTCTCTGATTCCGAACCACTCCTGAACTTGAGGTGTCTTTCGCTGGCAATCGATTCTCTGTAAACTCCGAGTAAATGTGTTTCGACTTTTCCTTCTTTAATACACTGAAGAAGTTTTGCGTTTTGTTGTCTTCGCTTTTCCTTCCACTGAGCGATGGCTTCATTATTCTCTGGAATTCTATCCACTTCGACATCACTTCCATTAGTTCCAGTAATCGGCAAATTGTTTTCGAGCGCCGATTCCTTTGATGTCTTCGGAATCTCTTTTGAATTGTTAGACATATCGTCATTAGTGGTGGTGTGTCTCTCGTCCTCATCAGCGGTCGCTTCACTCAAATCACTGTCCAATTGTTCGAAGAACTTCGCGGCACTCAAATCGTTACCCAAAAACTTTTTACGCAAAAACTCTTCAGATTTTTGTACGGCTTTGACCAGTGCTTCGCCAATACTTCCTTTACGCCCTTCTGTCACATACTTCTTATTGACTTCCGCGCAGTCATACGATTCAATGGAATCGATGTTTACTTTAAGACTAAATGAAAAACAATTCATTGCTTATAATTGAGTGAATCCATTGTTATTACGAAAACTTTATTCAATTAATAACTAATCGCTAACAAAGACATTAATCACTGTCTTATGGCTTAATTGTGTCTAAGATTGAGATCATTAGTGAGAATAACGGAATGATTGCTTAAGAAGTTATAACAGAATCAAATGTCAAGACCAGTGTTGTCCAAAAGGCCTTAGTTGGAGGTTAAGGCTTATAGAGACTAATTCATAATCATTTTCAAACCTTTGAGTTATATTCAAAAACATTCACAACAAACATAACATATTATTAAAGGAAGGAATTCAACAACAAAAATGTTTACAAAAGAGTGACTTTTGTTGACAAACAACCCCTGAGAAAGGGGTATATCAATCAATTAAGTCTCTATCGATGCCTTTTGAGCAACGCTGGTCAAGACTATCCATGAGATACCGATCACTAAAGGTTTAATAATAATTAAACTGACCTTTTCTTAGTCCAGGGGCTGTCGATAAGTTTAACCAGAGTCTTTTTCTCTTTGGAAAAGACTTTAGACACCAATGCTGGCCAATGAGTTCCATTAGTTTCGACCCAAACGATGTCGTCTTCTGTGAAACCGAACTCTCGTTTATTATCATTAATAACCGAATTGTTGTCAATTGCGAGCAGATCTTCATCGTCGTCGTCGGCCATAAGCATGGCGTCGATGTCACTAATGGTTGGGTTGTTTTCATTGGTTTTGTCATTAGTCTTAACCGAATCATTATTGCAGTCGTCTTCCGATTCGTCTTCGGATCCGTTCAAAGAATTATTTGATTTTTCATCAAATGGTTCCACTTTTCGTCGTTTAGAGTTCATTCTCGAAGAGGACGGGTCTGAAGGTTTGACCCTTTTCTGAAGCTCTGTCTGCCATTGCTGTATGACTGCATTCTTAATATAAGAGCACTGGTCTCTGTGATGGACAACCAAATTGTTGATCCGAGTGGTGTGAAACCCGCACTTCTGGCACAAGTAGTTGCCAGCACTCTGTTTGGGGGTCACAGAAGTCGATTGGTGTCGGATATAAAAACTGCATTCATTTGTCGAGTAGTCGTACGACTCGTTAGGACTGCGCAGATCAGACAGCGATGATATAGTGTTTCGACGCAAGTTTTCCTCCTTTTCCTGCCATTCATTTTCATCAACGTATGACTGAATCAAAGACTCATTCCTATTGATTCGACCGAAAGGATCAGACGATTCTAAACTATAACGATTTGAGGCTTTTGGTCGAAATCTTCGTTCATTAAATTTAATATCTTTCAACTTTCGATCTCTAAGTCTTCCAGTCGTTGAAGAAACAGATGAATTGATATCTTCGACAGAGTTCGCAATAGGTTTTGTCAACTGTTTGGTACTTTTTGTTCGTTTGACTTCAGGTTCAACTGAAACCGCTTTCGGGACTTCTTTTCGTTTACGCGTCGAAAACCGTTGAGGAGTTTTGTCATAGTTTTCATTCTCAGAGACATTTGATTTGAAGGATTCGTCTTCGGGTTTGCCTTCAATTGCTTGCGGTGTACTCGACCTCAACGACCGACGTTTCGGTGCACTTAATTCAGGCGTTTTTTCTTTTGTTTTATCGTCAAAATTGTCTTCAATCTTATCATTGATCTCAAACTTAACCTTTTTCTTCACACTTCGATTCGAGACAATTGTTTCGGCATTGTTTGGCGCAACTATTTTAGTCGATTGCGGCGTCGACTCAACCTTTGGAGTCTTTGTCTGTTCAACAATTCTGTCGAAATCACTCATAAATTTCAAATCTTCGTTAGTTTTACTCTCTTTTTCTTTATCTGTTTTCACAACAGATTTCGACTCTTTTTCGTCTGCTTTTGTCGACTTGGTTTCGGGTTTCTTAACACTCGAAGCCTTTCCAGCTCTTCCAGTTCTGGTCACTCTTCCAGAACTCGATTGTGCATCAGTTGGTGTGGCACCGGCTGTCGGTGTCGACAATGTCTCTAAATTATCATTTTTAGAAATACTAATTTCTCTCTTCCGTGAAGACGTTCTTCGAGTGGTAACACTTTCGGTCGGAGTTTCGATATTTTTATTAGTTTTTAGTATTTTTTCTGTCAATTCTTCAGTTTTTGTTTCATTTGTTTCAATTTCATTAATATTTTTCATATCATTTAAATTATTCTTTGAATTTCTGCGAGATTTTCGAACGGATTTATTTGTGTCAATCGATTCGGTCTTTTCGATATCATTTGAAGTTTTTTCAATTGATTTCAATGTCAAAACTGTTTGACTTTCAGTAACATTTGATTCTATTTTAGACTTATTTTTCATCTCTTTTTCTGAAACTGACTTTTGTTTCGTTTCTTCTATTGGTTTTAAAGATTTCTCTTCGGAATCCGTCGATGTTTTTGTGACAACTTCTTTGAAGGTATCAGTTTTGATGGATTTCAACGGTGAGAGTCTTGAAGAATGTCTTGTTTCCATACTTCGAGCCGAAGAGGTTTTATCGATAGTCGTTACTTTCAAGTCTTTGACCGGACTCTCCTGTCCTTCCACTGTCTCTTTGATTGAGTCTTTCGAGACAGGATTTGAAGATTTCAAAGAAGTTTTTGAGGTCATCGTTGGCGACAGAATGCCTTTTGAAGACTTCTCTGATGTCGAGACAATTGGTGACGATTTTGTCAAAGATGTCGATAGAATTGGTTTCGGTGTAGAGTTGGCGGTCAAAGTGGTAGAAGTAGTCGATGAAACACCCGACTTATCCGTTGAAGAAGTCGATGACTTAATCGGAGAAGTTATAGATATTGTCGTCGCCCCTGATTTCGATGCAATTGTCTTAGACTTTGTGGGCGAAGAAACTGTAACAATGGTTTTAGAGGCCATTGTTTTCAATGATGGCGTCGATGCAGAACTCTTTGTCGCTGTTATATCACTGACTCTTATTTGGGTTTTAGACACGGATTCGATTTTAGTGTTCGCACTGCCTTTAATCGAAAGATTCGGAGTTTGGACTTTAGAAGGAGTCGATGGCTTTGTCTTCACTGCTGTCTTAGTGGGAACTGTCGTTGACTTAACCATAGTTTTAGTTCCAATAGTTGGTGCAGAAGTCGCTTGAGTTGTCACCTGATTAACTGAAGTCAGCGGTGCTGTCGATGGCGTTGTCTTTGTCGGAGAAGGTGTTCTAACTCGAGATGAAGAGGACATCGACTGAGGAATAGTCTTTGTCGGCGATAAATTGCTAGACGTTATTGTCGTTGCTTTTGGTGATGGCTTTGAACTCACAACTGAAGCCGTGGCCACAGTCGCAAAAGGTGTGTTTGAAGGACCCTGAGATGCGTCGGGTGTTATCCAAACTATGTTTGTTTTCTTACTATAAGTTCTTCTCGAAGCAGCCAACTGTGAGGCACCGGTAGGAGCACTGGTGACAGCCGACAGATTGTTTACAATATCAAGACTCGATTTCAACGATCCTGTCGTCGAAAAAACTGTTTTGGTGTTTGTCTTCAATGTTTGATCAGTTGTTGAATCCATTGTCGAATTAACGGCTCCACCACTTCGGCCGCCTTTACCTCTTCCTCCTCTACTTCGAGCCGATGCAGGCGTTGATTGTTTTGTAGTAATGGTTGGACTGTTTGTGTCAATCGCATCGGTCGAAAGCAGTAATGTCTTTCCCATAGACGTGACAGGAGTTATAGTCTTAGATTTAGGCGCTCGACTTCCACGACTTCGGGCAGATTTGGTAGGGCTTTGACTCTGAGGGGCGTCAACAGCCGTTAGTTCCAGACATCCAGAATTTGAATTAAAAGTGTAAGACATGGCCTGTCCTCCAGAGATGGCTTGAATTAATTGATTATCGACTAAATTGCCAGAAGTTTGAGCTGTGCTGATGACTGCACTCTCTATATCTCCGGCTTCCGTTGGGATCAATTGAATGGCTCCGTCTTCACCAGATGTAGAAGCAGTACACGCAACCAAACCTTCAGGAGTTTCAATCAAAAATGTCTGACCGGCGCCGCCGGCACTGATGACATCGGACAGATTGAGATCAGGAGGAAGACCAGTCACCTGTCCGTCCTCTGTCGCCATTAATACATAGCTTCCGTCGGTAGTCATCACAGCGTTGGCCATCAGTTGTTCGATTTGATTGCCTGAGTCTTGAACTTGTATTACAGCTGTGTTACTGAAGTCTAAATCAGGTGCTGATTCAACAGCGGGTGTTGACTCAGTACCCACTGGTCCTTCAGGTGCTGTTATGGATGAAGTTGTTGTATCGGAAGCTGTGGTGGATGTGCTCGTAATCGGTTCCACCGATTCTTTTGTAGGCGAAGTCTTTTCTATATCTTTATCGAAAGGCATTTCGATTTCACATTTTGTTTCACTTTTTTCTGAAATTGAATTTATTTCAACAGATTTTTCAACTTCTGTTGTCTTAGGTTTGGTTTCGTCTGCTTTCAATACTTCTGTTTGTTCTACACTTTCTTTAACTTCAAGTATTTGTTGAGAAATACCTGTATTTTCATTGATCGAAGATTTTATTTCTTTTTCCTGACTTTCATTTTTATCGTCACTTTCTTTAACTTCTGATGTCTTCTCATTGTCTGATGTCTTCTCATTGTTTAAAACATGTTCCGTTTCCTTCTTTTTCACTGTTTGTGTCTCTTTTGTCGGAATCGTTGAATCAGTTGTTATTTCTATAATATTTTACAATTATTTAACAAAAAGTTTAATTCAAACAAAGATTAAAACCTGTTTCTGGTTTTGTCGCCGGAGAGGAAGTATTAGTTGATATCGACGGCTGTTCTTCTTTTGAAACAATTGGAGTATCGATAGCCTGGACCACATTCGTGGGGGCACTTGAGGTCTGTGTCTGACTCGGAATGTTTGCTATAATTGATGGCAAAGCGGTTAAAGTCGTTGAAATGGGATTCACGTCCGGTGTTGTGATTGGATGTGATAGAGAACTGATATCTGAGGTCAATGTGAGGGGCGTTTCATCTGTTTGTGAGACGACCGCCACCTGAATCTGTTCGCCTCCCGACGCCTGAACCATAGAAGACAATGCGTCGGATTGTATGGCAATATGTTCGCCATTCTCTCCTCTGAGTACAAGAAGTAATTCTCCAGTTTCCGGATCCTGTGCTTGAGATACGATAACATGTCTTTCGCCGTTCAGTTCAATAGCCTGAGAGCCAAAGAAGTTGCCATCGGTTTCAGTACCAATCAATTGGACCCCAATATTAGTCTCTTCGGTCTGGAGTGGAACCAAACCAACCATTTGTTCGCTTTGATTGACATCTGTTTGGATCTGAGTTTGTTGTGAATTGTCTGACATTTCCTTGCATTCAATTCGTCTTTAATTTCATAATCAAATCAATTGTCAATTAATTAAAAACAATATATCATTAATAAGTGGTTTGTCTTCAAATTCAATCAATCGATGCCTTCAAAAGAGACACAAATAAATAAGTTATGATTTTTTAGTTATAAAATGTTAATTAATTTCAATTAAAACTAATTAAATGAAGAATAAACAAAATTCCCATAATTTTTGAAATGAAATCAAATTCAAAATTAAATATAATTAATAAACAAAACCGGAATTAATGGCAAATAAATAAAAGAAAACTCAAAACAAAACAAAAACTTTTGTCACAAAGATATGAATATTGAAAATAATTGAAAGTATTGTTGAATTCAATGTAATTGACAATAAGTTATGTATTAATTGATTGTAATTAGCAATCGATTGGCAAATAATTAATGCATTATTTGTTATAAATATAAAACTCATTAGACGTTAGAGACTGTGTGTGTCACTAGTGTTAATGGACAGGGAGTACGAGCACAGGTAGGCTTAGGTGTATGGCATAAGGCGTCGTCGACGACGTTATTTCATACGTATATTTACATTAATAGCACTGTATTTATGAGAATAAATGACATTCAAAAACATACCAAAAGTTTAAAACAAATGTTTATTAAATATTGATATTTATTGACAACAATTCAAATGACTATATGTTTTGACCGAAAAGTGTCCACAAAAACAAATGCAATCAATTCACTGATCACTGAATCGCCATATTTTACAATGTTTTTCAATGAGAGGACAAAGAATTTATCGATACATCGATCACTCGTTCGCCTGTCGGCCGACAGATGGCTCACTGTCTGACAACCCATCGCTCTATTCATTGCTTTTGAATCTTTAATTGTGTTTACATTTGCTTTAAATTAGCTTTAAATTTGATTTACATTTGATTTTAATTTTGATTTTAAAGTCTAATACAGTATAATAACACACAATACCTGTGCTGTCATTGCATTCAATGTGTGGACAGTTATGTTGTGCTAAACAAACAAAATATTTGATTCATTCAAATAATGACAACATTTTTAAAGTTTTCAATCATTTTGAATATCCATAAAAATTGTGTTTTTAGACAAAGTCTTCATTGAAAGGGGTGTTAGAAATGGATTGAGTGGTTGTCGACAATCGGATCTCTTTTGAGTATTCGTTTGGTTTTGGTCATCAATGCCTACCATTTGGTCCGAGCCATCACTCGGTGAGACCGAAGCCGTAGCCAAAGAACTGTTCACTCAATTCACAAGAGAACAGATGACTAATGAAGGCATCACTTGTTCAGAGATTGATCAACAGTTCCAACAATTCAGGTCTTCATTCAATGTCTTCATTCAATGTTTCCATCATTTCTTAAATATTTTTCATTTGAATATCAGTTCAAACGGTTATATCATTTCGAGTTCACTAATGGTTTCCGTTGGAAGAGATCTGCGAAGAATATCAGAAGATTTTGCTCGAAGTCCAGAGAGGGCTGAAGTGAGGGAAAGGGCTTTTCGGGTATTGAGTTTTGGATGCGATTTAAGACATTGGATCTAATGTTATAAAACAATTCAGATTAATATAAGAGATCTAACGAACGAAGAATTCAATTCACTTCTGAGTGAACTCTTTCTCAACGGAAGCATAACTCGAGAGAGAATTGTTGTCCTCTTCTTCTTCTGCTCTGATCTGGCCGTCAGTGCTTTCACGAATGGACCGATGACTTACTTCAAGCGTTTGATCCAATGGTCTTTGACTTATATATTCAACAATATCTGTCTTTGGGTTCAAAGACAGGGCGGATGGGTATGACCTGAGATGACCTGACCTTTCACTTCAATTCTTGATTGCCATTGAATTCAATTCCAGGAAACAGTCTTAGGCTCTTATGTCCCCCGTCTGGCCATAACTGTATGTGCTATAATGGGATGTCTGGCGTTCGGTATTTATATTAAGAGATCTTTATTTTGACTAAAAATCAATTTCATTTCAAATGAGTTTTGCATTTCATTTCACTCTTAAACCAATTCTAAAAATATTATGAATTAAATCATTTTATGTATAAATTTTAATATATTTTGTATGAAATTATAATTGATTTTCACTTTTGTAAATAAATTTTATATATTTATAACTTATAAATAAATTGTTTAATAAATAAATTCAACAAAAATTTCTATAATTGAAAACATTCTTCGATTCAAAAAAGACTTATTTTTATTACTTTTGTAATTAATTCTCAAATATTAGTCATTAAAGTAATAATTAAATAAAAATTATTTGAATTAGATTTTCATTAAATATAAATGAATTTGACATTAATTAGTGTTCATATAATTTGAAAATAATTCATACAAATTGTCCTACTTTTGAAGCAGTGATGGACAGGGGTTTGGATTAAACTGTAGTGTCATTTATGAGTTTTATTTAAACTAATGTTAAAATAATTTTAATAAAAAATTCATAAATTCTTTAAAATGAGATTCAATTCTAGTTTTTGATTTGAACATAAAATAAATTTTTATACCCCTTTTGCCGAAAGAAATCTTCACCTGAAAAGAGGTTCTAATTATGCCCGACCTTAACATTGAGTGCGCAAATACTGTACATACTGTTCTATGAGAGCACATACCATACCGTACTGTTCTGAGAGCACATACCGTATAATAGGACTCCTATTAAAGCAATTAGAGTTATGCAAAATAAAACAGTTTCTGTGGAGACGAATGAGACGATTGAAAATCGAAATCATTTTCAGCTCAAATGTAATACTTTTTGCAGTTTTATGATCTTTTTGTGAGAGAATTGATGTCATAATTGACATTAGGCTTGAATTACAGGCAACTAATGGTTACCAAAACCTAACCATAAAATACTGGTAAGTCTTCAGTAAAACCTATTCCTATAAACTTGAAAATAAGTGAATCAAAAGTTTGTAAAAATGTTTGGCGAAAACAGTTGTGAAAACACTTCGACGACAACCAAATTAGATGATAGCAGACAAAGGAATTACAGTATAGCCCGGCGCAGATTAGATGATAAGTATGAATAGATAATAGTTGTCTATTTTGACATTAAATCAATGATATATTCGTTGAAACGTTTGAAGAATTTCATGAAATTCTATTCAAGTTTTCATCCCTGAGCCCAAACTCTGTCCATTTTTTTTGTATAAACGATTCAACAAATATTTCAAACCTTTTGTCAGAATTTCTGAAAATTTTACAACTTTTGTCTATTCATCAAATATCTATCAACGCCTATAGTCTTCAGTGGAGGTGCTCTGTCTGTCGATCAGTCGTTCCAACCCATGAAACTCATCTGCATTTGAATTCATGTTTAGATATAAACAGTGCTAAAGAACCATATTCTTCACATTCGACGTTAAACGATCACCAGTTCCTCAAAGAATTGTTTTGTTTTGCAAAACCAATGGAGAAGAAGGAAAGGCCCCGAACCAAACGAATAGAGCGCCCGACGCCTAATGTCAAACATCCCATTATTATTAACAAAAAATCTAAAGAATTTGATTCAGATATCAAGAAATGTATTGAAGGTATCAATAAATGCAAAACAAATACAACAGTGAATGTCAAGAATAGGTCATTTGAAGCGAGACATAACTCCATGTCTTCATCACGTCTTCTCCACCAGAAATGCGATTCAAACGATGGCATATCCTGTGATCAACTCAATTGCAATCAGTTTTTTTCTTCAAATAAGATGTCAATTAATAAACGAAATAAGTTTCAAACGCTTCCAAAGTGTTTAACGAAAGAAGAGCCAAAAGGCGCACATCTGACGACTGTCCCCATAATGTCAGATAACAAAACTCTTCTATCTTTACATAAAACCAAATTTAATTCTGAGCCAAAGATTACGAAAAAAAACTTATTTTCAACTGAAATGACTCACGAAAAACAGGTATTAATTAACGAATTGTTGAAATAATTTAATATAAAATAAGTTCAGTTTAACTGAAAATACATTTAATTTATAATATTTATAATTCATTTGCTTTTGATTTCGCGAACTTTATTACAAATTACTAAAACATTTCATTTTTTAAATTATTTTTCAAATCAATAAAATTCAGGAAAAGAAAAAAAATGATCAAAAGATGGAAGAAAATGAAAAAAAGATGGAAAGTGTTGTTAAAGATAAATGTGATTCAAATGGTTGGGATCACTTCAATGCACAGTTGATTCCTTGCTCGCACTGTTGTCGCACATTCTTTCCCCATAGACTGCCTGTCCATGAGAAGAGCTGTAGAGGAATTGGCGTTGGAGTGAACCCGAGCACAACAGCCAAACCTGAGTCCAAAGTAACGGTTAGAACAAACATTCCAATGAAGTCTTTGTTTCTCGAATGCATGACTTGTGGCCGAAAATACAGCACAACTTCTTTGACATTACATGAACTCAAGTGCAGAACGAATAATACAAGTAAAAGGTTGAGCACAGGTAGGTATTCAATGCAAATGAACAGAATGTTATTAATTGATTATTGATTTGAAAGGAAAGGGAGAAATGGGTAATGAGTTGAGCACTGCATGGGAACACTTTAAGTCTCAATTAGAGTCCTGTCGTAAATGCAAACGAAAATTCCTGTCCGACAGACTCGAAAAACACGAACCCAACTGTAAGGCCAGTCCTGTTTATAGTACAAAATATAACGATAAATAAATTTCATTAAACATTAATTGAAAATAAAATTCATTTAATATAATCTAAAACTAAGTTTTCATCAATTGTTTCAAAATTAAAAGTATTTTTTAAGTTTATTCGATTCGTCGGACATTTCTTCTTCGGTCTTGAGTTTGAGTTTTGAATCTTTTTTGTCATGAGTTTGAAGTTCTTTATAGATTTGATCGATATTTCCACCAAAATCTGTGGGCTTTCGAGGAAGGATATGAACATGTAGGTGCTCTATAGACTGTCCCGCATCGATACCATCTTGAATGGCAATTGTCGAAGAGTTGGCACCAAATTCTGTTTCAATAATCTTCTGCACTCTTTGAACGACACAAAACAAATCTGTAATCTCTTCGCGATTCAAATCTTGCAATCGTTTGGCTTCTCTAATGGGAGCAACCAATACATGCCCGTCCAGTACTGGCCTGTGGTTCACGAATGCGATCGAATGATCCGTTTTATAAAAAAATTGGTGTGAATTCACAACAGCTGTCGAACCAAACTTAAACCCCTGGCCTTCAGTATTACATATGTTTAACAAGGGTTGGACTGGAATGACATTCCCGTAAAGCTGAGGCTTTCTGTCTTTCCAAACGGGAAGCTTTTGTCTTACACTTTGAAGAAAATCCAAATCTATTAAAGCGGTGGCGAAACCGATTCGATCACTGCATTGAGCGATGACTGAACCCCAGGGGTCGACAACCATCGCGTGTCCATAAGACGAGCGCTTTTTATTATGAGTTCCCGTCTGTGCGGACGCAATCACATAGCACTGGGTTTCAATTGCTCGCGCCCGAAGAAGTGCCTCCCAGTGTGCAGAACCTGTAGGTACTGTGAATGAGGACGGGTACTAAAAGGACAACAGTTTCAAATATTAGGAATATCTTCGATTCATAACAAAACTAACCGTCAAAATATCTGCTCCCGATTTAGCCAAAGAGATGGCGAATTCGGCAAATCTTAAGTCATAACATATGCCTAACCCTACTCTACCGGCCGGTGTATCGACGGGTGCGGCCATTGTGTCACCGGCTGTGGAGAACTCAGACTCAATGAGTCGAACCACTCCTGGAATCTCTAAATTGAATAAATGAACTTTTCTATAGACAGACACAACTGATCCCTTGTTGTCGACCACAATGTGTGCATTGAATGCCTTTCCATCGTCTGAATGAATCTTCTTTTCGTGAAAACCTCCTAAAGAGAGCCAAACGTTGGTTTCTTCGGCTAATCGTCTATATTGGGAAATGATTGGTCCATCGAGTGGTTCCGTGTTAGCCATTGTCTGCTGTCGTGTCTCACAGACCATATCAAAGCATTCGGGAAGGAATATGACTTTACATCCCATTCCCGAAGCACTTCTTATTAGGTTTTCAGCTGTTTTGAAGTTTTGTTGTTTGTCTTCAGTAGATGTCAACTGAAGAACAGCTATTAATGTCTTTTTATCTTCAAAACCATTCTTTTCTGTCGACATATTCACCGATTGATTCAATTTGTTTGCAATTGTTCTCAAAATCAATGGTATATTCGTTGGACAATCAGTTGATCCCAAATATAAACACTTTTTGTGATAAAAACTTTTAGATAAACACAACAAACGATTCATTCAATGATTTTAACGTTAATTACATTAAATTCAAACAAAATCACAAATTATTTATAATAAAATATTTTGTAAATTATTCGTAAATTAATTCAAAAATAAAACTAAATTTTGTTTACAATTATATAAATGTAATTCAATTCACAAATAATGTAATCCAATATCCAATTCATAGCACCCTTTCGTCTCTCACCTATTGATCTGTATTATGAAAACCATTGAAACCCTTATCTCTAGTATTGATGTAATGGTCATATAATCCAAAAACAGTCTTTCAATTGATTTCATAACAAATAATAATTCAAAACAACTTTTATAAAAACAATTCAAAAGTCTCTCAAAATCTATTAATTACTTCATTTATGAACATTTGAGTCAATAGTTGTTTTGAGAATACGTTAAACGCCTTTCCTTTCGGTTTATATTAAATTGAAATCAATTTAATTGAATAATATGTTTGAGATAAACGAAGAGTAAGTTATGTTCACTTCATATGTCTTCATGTCTTGTCTTCATGTCTTGTCTTCATGTCTTGTCTTCATGTCTTGTCTTCATGTCTTGTCTTCATGTC
>JAQIXR010001224.1:0-14327 GCA_034700825.1 Quadroppia sp. Gr-Ori-00064
AGAGAGAGAGAGAGAGAGAGAGAGAGAGAGAGAGAGAGACTCTGGTAATGATGTAATTTTAATTACATTTTTAATCCTTCAATAGATTAGTCAACAGATGCTATGCCAATGAAATAGTCGTTAGACTTTTTGGCGAAACAACTCTTTAATTCAATTCAGTCCCCATTTATGCAATAATTTTTGCTTTTTATGTACAGAAAAAAACATATTTAAATCAATTATAAAAACTTTTTTCGCACTGAATTTGTGAGAGAAAAACAAAATTAATTTCCTATAACTTTATGATTAATTTGTTTTAATGGAAACAAAAAGTGTTTTAATTGTGAAATATTTTCGCCATATATTCCATACATTTGCAAAACTAATGTCAATTCAGTCCATAATCTCTGCTTTTAATTCAATCACACATTAAATGAAATATATTTGTATTTTCTCTACATTTGCTTTTAGTTTTCAAAAGTCGTTTTCAATGCATTTATAGCTTTAAGGCGTTTATCATAAAAAATACATTACTTTTCTATACAAACGTCTCATTTAATCAATTTTTATATTTCTTTTATCGCTATATATATTTAAAGCCTTTTTCGTCGATGTTTTCATAATTACTTAATGGAAAAAAGTTGTCGTTTTATATACAATAGTTATATACAGACAGACAGACAGTAGAGATCGAAAGTATATACCCTGAACCTCAGGGGCGCCCTTAAAACCCTTTACCCTTTAAGGCGATCGAAAGGATGGGGTTTGAATTTGATTACTAAGGCCGGAAGGGGTTTATATTGCAGTATTAGAGTGTAAGGGGTTTGAAAAAAAACTCAAAAACTTCGATCTCTAGTATACATAGTGTATTTCGGTTTCGGTCAATTCAAAATAAAAAATTCGGCGGTCAATATCGGTCAGATCGGTCAAAATTAGGATAATAAGCAAATTTCGGCGGTTTATTTCGGTCAATATGTTTTGTATATTTTTAAATTTTTGCAAAATGCCCGCCAGGGTGAGCGTCGACAGAGACTCTTCTGAAAGAGTAGATATATATTGTAAAATAACCCCCAGACACCTCCCAATGGCATTGGATTCCCTGAACAGAGGGCCCGAAGGCCCCAGAGGAGGCGGCACGTTTCCCATATTGACAAATGACGGTTACGTTTCCCATAATGACTGTTGCGTGCACTGCTTATGCATTAAGTGTTGTGCTTAACAGTCATTATGGCAAACGTAATCGTCATTTTGGCAAAGATAATCCTCATTAGGGCATACGTAACTGTGAAATGGGTTTTACTGTAAATAAAGTATTTAACGAAATTTTTAATTTTGACTTTTTTATCAAAAATATTACATTGTGTTCAAGTTTTCAAACATATTTGAACAAAAGAATAAAAAATTATTAAGAAAAAAAATTATTTTAAAATCTATTAAGTCTTTATGGGTTAGAATTACACATTTTAATCAAAAAATATTGACCGAATTGACCGAATTTTTCTATTTGACCGAAGCCTATTTTTGAAATTCGGCGGTCATTATCGGTCAATTCAAGCAAATTCGGTCAATAACCGAAAACGAAATACACTAAGTATACAGTATATAGCGATTGATGTTCACATAAATGCTTTGTCTGTAAAGCCTTCACATGAACAAAATCTCGTACAGTGCCCATAGGCCGCGATAGCTCAGTTGGGAGAGCGTTAGACTGAAGATCTAAAGGTCCCTGGTTCGATCCCGGGTCGCGGCGCTTGTTTTTCGCATTTGTTTTGTCAATTAATAGTGTTTTTTTGATTATATTATTTTATTTTACATTTAGTTATATTACAAAAACATTTATTATTTCAAAAATTTTGAAATAATTTTTTTTTTGTTATTTTACTAATCATTTGAAACATTAATTTTCACTTAAAAACTTAAATCTAATTTTAAAATAAATTTTTATATTTCAAGAGTTAATTAAATTTAGCCAAATTTTATTCATTAAAAAGTGAGTCAATAATTAAGATAAAAAGTTGGCTATAATTAGAGTAATAAATAATTTGTTTCCATATTTTGATGGAAAGGATTGCATAAAAATCATTAAAATTTAATTAAATAAAAATCAATTTTATTTCAAAAACCTTTTAATACAACAATATTGAGAATAAACTTCACTTTTTGCCATAAAAATAGATAAAACTTTAATGAATTTATGACAACTTTTCTCACATATCAATCAATTAATAATCATTTTCTCAAATAATATAATTTTGAATATATTTCACAATCAAAAAAATTCTTTATCTTTGGATAGTTTTTGCATTCAATTAAGCGTTACTTTTGGGCTCTTTTTGAGGCATTCATTGATAATGACGACAAGAATTATGATTTGTTGTCCAAAAAGTGACGCAAAGTATGAAAAATAATGTCCAGAAATGCATATAAACTATAAAAACGATTTTTGGTTATCACGACTAAGGCTTCCGATGAGTCCGGAGTCGATGGCATCCGGCGGTCCATCAAATATAAACATCGTATCCGAAGCTAATAAATAGTGAAATTATGCCATATCTGTCACTTATAATATCGTTGGGCACCCGAAACATAGAGCACCCGAACCTTAACGTTAAATAGCCATTTCATAACGACTTTTATTCAGTGGTTTTTTTCTCTTTCTTTTGTGATTCAAACGACTATTCAATCGGAGAATAGGTTTGTGTTTAACTATTAGTATAATTACTTATACAAAGACTGATTGATTCGCTGCTCATTATTATAGCAAATGAGAGGCCAGTCGTTTGTACTCCAAGAGTAGGCAAAATAAATGCATTTTCAGAGCTATTTTGTGGGCATTAACTCAACGAAAATAACTTTGCTTTTTATCCATTAGAAAGCATTTACTTTTTTTTCGGTTCAGCTCATAATAATGGCAATTAAGGCACGGCTTGTGTTCACAGACGACACACACTTTTAATTATGGCTTAGAATTGTTGCCTAATTTTTTTGTTAGTTACAGACAGTCACTAATATTTGAGAATCAAATTCTTATCTAATCTTTCAATGGTTTTAAAGCAATAATTAATACATAAAAATGTGTTTATAGTTTTGATTGTGTTTTGACATTGTTTTCGGTTTTTATCCATTCCTTCAATATATGACACATAAGAATAAGACATAATTTATACAAAATTTAGTCCTTAATTGTGATTAAAGATATTGAGTTCAGACTAGACATCAAATAAAATATTTTAAGGATTTATTAATTGTTTTGTAAAACTCATACAAAACTCAATGCCTTTGAAACCATTGGCTATAAATAATAAGATATAATAAATGTTCAAATTTAGCAAATAATGACATTTTCATAATTAGGTAAATATTAATAAATAAAGGATTTATCAAAATTCAAATGACATTTACATGGCTTTTATGACAAATATTGTCCATCATTTCACCCCTACTGATGGCGATTCCATACCTGACCGATCGCCCAGAGCTGAGGCTTCAAATAAATGTTTGTCGAACTGAAAATTGCATTCAATTTATGGCTCCAGTATTAAAACCAATATATTATACGAAAAAATTAATTTCATTTCCAGAAAACAAATTCTGATTTATTGAAACGAAAAATTTGTTTCATATAAACAACAAAAAATATATTAAAATAAATCATTTTTATTAAATATAATTAAATTTTCTCTATTCATGACTTGTTATAGTATTTGATGTAATCTATAATTCAAATCAAAATTGACGTAAAATATGATTAATTCTGTCAGAAGTGCCAGAATTGGGTTTGCATTCAATGACAAAATTAATTATCAATATTTTCTAACGTTTAAAGAAATTATTTATTGAAATCTTAATGTGTTGCCAAAAACATACATTTGTGTGCCTTTCCTTCAGTAACACAAAGACATCGCATATCAATTGCATTGATATTTATAAAAGTTTTCTTTACTTAATATAAGTCAGCCTTTAGTGTGATATTCATTGACACCAAACAGTAATATCAAAAGAAAGTATAGATTAGAGAATATTATTGTATGAAAGCGTTTATAATCATTATATTTGCTTATATTGCAATACATTGCAAACAAATGTTTGAAACCATAACCACACCCTCAGGTCATACGAAACGTTAACTTTTTCATGTGATTTATGTTTTTTCTTATGACAAACCGAAGTAAAAATATATAAAACTGTTAGAATTGCAAGAATTGTCTGATTATTGCGAAAAACTATTTTTTCTAACATTTGATTAGAGATATCGAAGAAAAAATTTTTCAAAACAAACTTGAATTTAATATAAATAGAGAGAGAAAAGCACTTATTGTTTGAAAGTAAAGAAAAAATCATTCAATTTTCTAATCTCTATAATTGAATGAAAATATTATACAATAAATTGAGAAAAAAAAATATTTATTTTCTCTTATGTTTGAAAGATTAGAAATTTCTTAATATATATATTTCGTATCAATCTTTTGGATAACTTTTATTTTTGTTTTTTAATCAAATAAAATGAATTTTCAGTGAAAGCAATAAATAGAGAAAAATAAAATTGTAATTCAAATAAAGTAATTCTCTAAGAGATATATAACTCAATTAGACCCTGATTTAAGAGCAGAGAGAGAGAGAGAGAGATCGGAGGAGTGGGTGACAAAGAATGGACAAAAAAGTTATTTTTATAAAATTTGTTTTGCATTAGTCTTGAGTGAAAAGGAAATACATTTTCATAATTATACTGATTTTGTTTATTTTAAGGTAATCTCAATCTGTACTCAACTTAAGTGCACTTTTCTCTCTCCCTCACAACCAATAAAACTAATGTTTGGGATCAACATTGATATGAAACTCATCCCAATTGAAGAGATGTGGGAAACACAACCCAAATGGATGGCAATGGATAGAGGGATAGGTTTGTTGGCAATGGATAGCAATGACTGCCACCAAAACTACTGTTGCGGATGAATAAAATTGAAAATAAAATATCACTGAACAAAATGTTGGGCTATTATCGTAATAGCAGTAAAAGCAAACAAAAGACAGAATAACATAAAATACAATAATATGAAAGAAAGTGAGTATTTATAACTCAAATGTCATTTTCGAAGAGAGGCTCAAATTTTGAATCTAATCGACAATCACTACAAATGACTATCCATTTGAGTCTTAGTTACAATTATTACAATCAAATCCTATAGTATTTTGTCTGCAAATCCCGTTTGCGATATAAACACCATTTGATGGTTGACTTCGACTGGTCATAAATGGCACAAAATATGTATTTATTTAGAGATTACCAAAACATCGATTGATTGACAAAAAGTTTTCATTTTTTACTTTTATGACAAACTTTGAAATAATATTAACTTTTCAATTGGTTTCCATTTAATCAAAAGCAAAAATTACTTTAGATTTGAGAAATTCTTTAAAATTTACTTTTTTTATAATGAATTAATTTATAGATAAGTTTCAGACAATTACAGCAAATAAAAAACTTCTATAATATTTGGCGACTATTTTGAGCGTAATATTTATCCAAATATTTAATCTAAATGTTTTCGACTCTAATGTCTTTATTTTGAAAAATATTTCGTAATTAAATGATATTATATTTTTTGGTTACATTAGACCAGAATATTTAATCAGAATTTTATAACATGTAATTTGATATATAAGCAGAAAATATAATGAGTGCCAAAAAATTTAATCTAATGTTAAGTTCAAATGAATTTAATTAAGTGTTTATTTTCATCAAAATTTGCTTCAAAAATAAGATTTTAGATTTTAAACGAAATATTAATGTTTTCTTCAAATAATATCTTTTAATTCATTTCATTCATAATAAAGTGAAATGAATTCAATTTTATAGAACTTAAAAATATTACATAATTTAATAAATTTAGATAACATTTATATATCTTATAAGTTATACAATATATTAATAAATATTTATTTGCAAAAATCTGTCAATTCTTATGAAGTGCTCAATATATAGAGTTTGTCTCAAATATACTTAATTGAAATAATGGTTAGTTTTTATGAAATATTAATGTTTGTAATAATGATATGAAAAGCAAATAATATTGAGATCACTTGACATCTATGAAACGGACAAACCATTCCTTATCTCAAGGCATGGAATACTTGTGCGAACATAATATAAATCCATAAAAATAAAGTCAAACACTAATACCTAAACGTATCTCAACTTCTGCTCAAATAAACGCCTAAATTATGTAAACTCTTTTCAAATGAAATAAATGTTAAAATTTTAAATAAAACTTATAAACGAAGTAATTATGGTTTCATTTTCGGAATTGAAAATAAAATATTCAATAAAAGAAAAAATACATTATTTATAACAGAAAAAAAATTATTGTATATATTATGTAATTTATTTGATGTTCACTCAAAAGCAATTTTCAGTGAATGAAAGGGGAATTCAATGTTATATTTAGTTGTTGTGAAGACTAATATTGTCTAATATTGGCTAATATTCTCCGATTTGATCCTTTAAGGCTCTGGAAGTGCATCAAAGAAATTACATTTTGAGCACTAATGAAAAATTCTTATATACTTATCGTTGCCATCGAATGATGTCTTAGAAATCAGACATTACTTTGAGATATGCCTAACAATAGTATCCATTCGTTCAAATAATCCTCAATTTAGAGGATTTAGTCTATAGTTGTCTTTGAAATAAATTTGTTATAATAATAATAACCCAATTATTTGAACGAAATATACTTTTGTTACTCATTTCGTTTGCGACCTTTCGATGGCATTAATAATCTATTTATTAGATTAAATATTTTATAATATCTTAAAAGAAATTTAATTCAATTCATTCGTTAATATTTTATAAAATTTAATAATTAGTTTAAAATTTTTAAATTCAATTTTTTTCCTTTAAGATAATTATTAATTAAATTATATTTATTTATAAGTTTTCACTAAACCTATAATAATATTACTGTTTATGATTTGAAACAAAAAATATTTCAAATTTTAAAACTTCATTTCAGTTGACATTTAATATATGCCTAAACTTAAGTTCAAGTAATCCTTTGCCAGAATATCCTCCAAAAAACTATTGTTCACTTTATGTATTTTCTCACTTATATCACAACAGCGATTCTGCCATTTATTTAGTCTTATCTTTCAGTGAAAATTCTTCGACTTTTATGTAAATACGAATACAAGAACCACAAGAATAATGATCTCATACTTAAATGTTAACTATTTTATGATAATCTGAGCCCAACTGTAAAGTAGACATTGAATTCTCACTCAATGTTTTTTCAAAATACTGAAGGGCTGTATATCAATCGTGGTCTGAAACAGCCAGTGCCTATCTATGAGTCCCTTCCATTGATAATGTGGTCTACGATATGCCAAACCATTTGACGCACGGTTTCCTGTCGTCTGCAAAACAAGAGCAGAAAAAATCTTTATTCACTATATCCGAGATAAAAGTAGGTAAGCACAGGCTCATCGATATCGGCGCCCATAACTCAAATATGACAGCCCTTGCATTTGGGATTCAAATGGTTTGGTTTTCGGAATAAATATTTCATTTAAACAAAAATAAAATGAATTGTTGTTTAAAATCATTTCTTAATTCTTATTAATATATACTAAATATATACTAATAAAAGAGTTGATAAAAAATGTTTGAAATTATTATTAATTTAATTGAATTTTTTGTCATAAATTTGTTCCCAAAAAGCGATTCTTTGATTGAATTTTTGAATTGAATTATAGTCGCATTCAATCATATAATAGAGTTGTGTTGTGATTGTGTTTCACAGTTTCCTCTTTAATATCTGAATTGCAATTTATTTTGTGAAATATAGTATGCTTTGGCCGGTCGTTATGGCCCTCTCCTCTCCTATCGGCACAGACAAGAATCGGTCAAAATTATTGTTTGTTGTGAATCACAGAATCATAAGAGCTCTCGGATGTGAAAATTGGAGGAAAAAATTGGATATAAAAGCGAAATGTTTTGAGTTTTTCTTTTGGTAATAAATTTTGACGAAAAAACTTTTGTTGGATTTTAGTCTCAATTTTTATTTCTCTTTTTTTCAAACATTATATCGTTTTCAAAGTTTTCGAGCGAAAGACTTACTAATCGAAAGTCACTTATATTACACTCCATTCGCATATAATAGACATTCATAACAAAAGGGAATATTTTTTGGGGTTTATATTATATTATATATTTTTTCTACTGTTATATAAAAGTAAGGCTAAAGTTGCCATTGAATTGAGAAAAATAAATTGAATACACTTTATATATAACAACAAATTGTAAATTATTTTTCACAGTCTAACAAACTCTCATTCATTTCATAAACACATTGAAAACATTTGAGCAAAAATTTTTAATTTCATGGCTTTTGATAATGACTTTTAATATAATACAGAATATTATTTATTCACAGAATAGATGTCATTGAAAGTAGATTTAGTGAACATTTTTCGGGCCTTAAAAAATGTAATAACTTTTGCGCAAACAATAATTGTATGAAAGGATGAGCCGACACAACAGAGCCAACAGCGCTCCATATAATTGAGAGTTTCATTCATTACAATAGAAAATAATGTTTAAGTTTAAGTTTCATTAATGTTATATCAAAGCATAAAAGGTTTAAATGAGAGAATCGAGAGCTCAGGGAGAGGTGGGGAGAGGGATGGAGAGGGAGGGAGAGGGAAGGAGAGGGAGAATTTAATTTTAAAAGTAATTTGCAGGACTTAATTAACTGGTGCTCATGTCTATGTCTGATGTAATTACGTTGATATGAAAGAATGTAATTTAATTTAACACAACATGTGATACATAGGACAACATCCATAGCCTTCAGGATAGCTGTTCTCTACTGTAATCTACACTCTATTCTCTTATGGTAGGCCTATCTGTGCCCAAGTGTTGCCAAACATAATATAGGGGTTGTATTGGTATATGACTTTCCATTTTGCATATTTCAAACCCCTTTTTCACTAATTTATTCTTTGATTTAATTTCCACAAAAACTCAATGAAAATTCCATTCATTAAATATATTATAAGAGAAAGAGTTTTGTTATAATATATGTAATTATGAGAAGAATATTGTTTTCAAAAATCAAAAACTAATATTTTAATTAAAAATTTGAAATTTTCCGAATATTTTGTGAAAAGTGATGTTAACAAAGGAGAAAAGATTTAATGAAATGTGATTTTCATTATATAATGAAATTTTGAGAAAAAAAGATTTCAAAATGTGATTCAAAATGTGATTCATTAGAAAAATAATTAATCTTTTGATATATATTATGAATGAATGGAAAACAATGTCTAAAATCTCTTTAGAAATAACTTATAATATCTCAAATGTGAGCCTAAAGGTGAAATGAGCCGACACTAAGTGCTGGACAATAGCCATGGACACGGACTGCCTGTCCTCCCATCACCTCATTCCGATCGACTAAACTCTTGCTTCACATCAATTGGGTTTCGCTTTATATTATATGTTTCATAAGTCAGTCATTCCTGTATTGGCGCTCATATACAGTATATACCAGTGATTGAATAGTGTTTGGCATAGCCTTCAATGTCAGTCATTTATTATATAATTAGCACTCATAGCAAACAGTGACATAAAAGCCATTAAATCTGTTTATTCATCGCTTTCGATATATATATTCTGGAACAATGTTTCACTTCAACCATAATCTCAAACAAAAGGCAAAAAAGTACATAAAAATGTTTTTTTTTATATAACATTTATTCCTAAATAAAAATATTGTTTAATGAGATTCAAAGTTATGTTTCATTTATTTTTATAATTGTTTGCAAACAATTGAAAGATTGTTATCACATATAATATGCTATAAATGTAGGCATCAGTTGTTGTGAACATAAAAGTCTAAGTCATAAGAATGTTATAATTGTGTGCAAATATACCATCAAATAAGACATTTGTTCGACAAACAAGTCTTCAAAGCTATCATTGTCTAAAATTTGTTTCTATTAATAATTTGAATAAATATAAAATAACTTTAAAAACAATTTCTATGGATTTGATTAGATTTTGACAAAAGAAAAGAAAATCTTTAAAAGAGTTTACTTTTTGCTGCAAAAACTTGAAAACACTTACAGTCAGACAATAAATATAAAAACATTGCAAAATCAAAAGCAAATAAATCTTATTTTTTTCAATTAGTTTTAAAAAAATAGCGAAGAAATGAGTTTTGTTTTACAGAAAAAACGTCGAATACTATAGACATAACCCTTGTTCTGAAATGAAAAAGTAATGAAATACCCCTTAAAGTTATCAATAATATAGTTGTTGTAAAAACGATAAATTTTTTATAGATAATTCACTGGTGTTGGCACTGGTCTGACTGGCTGTCCCCTAATATTTAATATTATATAAGTTATATTTTGCTTAAATGCTGTGATTGAGTGAAAACCTAATGTTTGACTATTTTTTTCTATTAGTTTTTAAGATCCAAAGCCAAAAAGTGGCTCAAAGTTGAGTCGATTCAATGTATGGCAACATATATTGCACTCAAATTCTGTACATTATCTCCACATTCACTCCATTAGGGGTTTTATGTTTTTGAAACGCTTTTGCATTAAAACCTTATTTTCATCCATCCTCTGGTGCTGTCACTTACAAAGTGGGAGATGTGTTGTTGCCAGTCATCTGCCAGCGCTGCACCACCTTTGCCGAGACCTAGTATTAGTTGGGCAAACAGGCAAACAGCTTATTGCTAATTGAACACCATTTCCATTACTGCGAGTGCACACATACAGGGCTTAGTATGAGTGCAATATCGGGTACAGCACTGTCTAGTAGTGCCCATTTCGCAGGGCTTTTATATTTTCGTGATTCTGGTGTCGAACGAATACATGTGAAAGACATGAATATTTTATTTCCATTGCATTTACGCCAATCTCTGAACTCACTCTTAATATTGGCTTTTCCAACGAGACTCTCAAAGTGCTTCACTTCAGGCGATATTACAGTTAATTCCCCCTTATTTTCATCCAATACATTGCAAATGCATTGCATAGAAAATTAGATTCATTTTCGTAAAAACGACGATTATATCCATTATAGACATGATCTCATCGTTTAGTTATGTCTTATATAATCTTTATTTTTCATACAATAATACCCCTTAATATGTATTATAAACTTAACAATAAATCTATAAATTATTAGATACTGTAATTGAGGAAAAAATTATTAATAATTATTTGAAAATCTAATAAATGTCATATAATTTCATAGTTAAGATTGCCATTGAATTCCTTTACGTTTGATGTATTGAATGATTTATTGCAGAAATGAATGTTTTTTTTCTGAATAAAAAAACAAAAAATAAACTTCACATAAATTCTCCGCAAAAAATACTCGATTAATGAGAGAATAATTAATTATTATTTGAATACAAATCTTCATTCAATCGATAAGATATTTTTTGACATTTATTTACTATAGTTTTAATCAAACGTTAGGTTCGAGACATTGAAACTGATATAACGTTAATAAAAAAAACTCAAATCATTTGCTCATTCTCTTTAGTATTGACATTAATTAACAGTATTTTGTATTATTTATAGCCAAACAATTGACTTAAAAGGCATTAAATTATAATTTAGTTTTGATTAATAAATTGATTTTAATTGCTTTTAAACAACAAATTTTCGTTGAGATATTTATATAAAAGATTACACAATATATTAATAGTTTAGTTTTACATCAAAACTTTTTTTGTCAATTATTTTATTGAAAAATTTTCATTGATTTTTATATGAATAGAAATTCTTTCATTTTTTTATTATTCAAACTTTTCATAGTTTTTAATTGACTTCAATTGAAAGAAATTCTTTCATACAATCAGAATATGATAAATAACTTCTTATTATATCATTGAATTCATCCACAAATTGATAATATGTAAGACTTTTGTCAAATAATTTGTGAATTCATTTGTTTAGGGATTTTTTTTGTATAAAAATTGGACCAAAAATATATCGTTTGTTATAAAAGATTTTTTTAGTTCATTATTTTATATTAAAAATGAGAGAAAAAAGATTTGCTATTGAATTGAATAGAGAAGAGAGTGAAAAGGTTTGCCTTCAAATGCATCAGATTTTCGCTCCAAATCTCTCTCACAAAACGATTGCTTTGAGATATGATTGAAAAATATAATACAAAAAATGCAAAATGAAATACAGTATAGTTTTGTGGTGTCGATAGAGAGCAGAGTTAATGCCATTTATATTATGAAAATTGAATTCAATTCAATATGAGTTGATTGAGTGAGAAGAGGGAGGACTGGGAGCACTGGGAGGACTGGGAGAAAGTGAAAGAAGAGATGGTGAGAGTGAGAGCTTGTTATAGCGAACTTTCCTCAAACTGATTGTTATGTTATGGCATATATTCAATGAATAGATTGTTAACGAGTTTCACATTAACCACTGATTCGCGCATTTAAATCAAAAACTGTTGGGTCGAACAGTCAGTTAAACCACAACCTCTTATCAGACACTTTGAGCGCCATTAAGTCCAACATTATATAAGCGATTCATTCAAAATTTAATGGCATTTAATAGCATTTTTTCTCCGTTTTGTCAGAAAATAACTTTTAATATCTCGACTCACAATATATGGTTCAACACTACAAACAAAATTCAATATAAATATTAAGAAACTTTATTCTAATGGTAGGGCACAGCTCCCTACCGGCCCCTCTCCTCTATGGTTATAGCCCTCCGCAAAAAAAATAATTATGTTTTGACTTTAATGGCATTTTGATGGCAACCAAATAATTATATATATATTCCTTTCATCTACTCTTAAATTATGTTCACATTTCACACATTTTTCAATTAACTCTCTTTAATGGCTTTCACTTTCAATCTGTGTATTCACTTCACTGTCAGTATTGTATAAAAAAACTTTTAACACAATTTTCTTCAATAATATTAAATGTCTTTTCAATTGATAATAATATTTAAAAACATTTTAAATGAAGTTTAAATTTGTTTAATTGAATCAATTGTTTCTATTGAAAACATTTACTAAAGTTTTTAAATTTCGTTTTTTTTGTAATCAATTAAAAAACCTTTTTTCGTATAAAATATAAATTTTATTTAATATTAATGTTAATCAATGAAAATGCCTAACAATTGGACTCAAATGCAATCATTCAAACATTTTTTTTAATTCAAATAAAGATAATAACTTTTGTTCATTAATGAGAATATTTGAAATTATATTAAATATAACGAAAAATAAGTCAATAAAAAAATAATATAATAATGAAATTTAATGATAAAACAAATTATTATTCAATTTATATTATATTTGGTAATAATGTCATTAATATTGCATGAAAAATATATTAATAAAAAGAGAATATATTTAATGGTATTAACAATAATTTGTTGACTTTTGTGAAGGACTCAATCCCTCCACTCCTTCACTCCTATACCCCTTATTCCAGTCTTAATTACTGATCCTTTTAATAGAATTACTTTTTCTTTTGATATCTATTTCTATATTTATCTCCATTTGTATGTCTTTTACGAAAGATTACATCCAATAATAGGATATTCAAAACCAAAACCATTTCTAATAAATCGTTATTTCAAGTATGAGAGAGAGGGAGGAGAGAGAGAGAGAGAGAGAGAGAGAGAGAGAGAGAGAGAGAGAGAGAGATTACTAGGAGTTTTGAATCGATTTATGGTTGCAATACATGTGTTGTTAAGAATAAAATCATTGCATTGTGTGTCAGATCTCGTTATGGCAGACATGAGTCGATATGATTGCCTTCAAATAGGTTTGGCGTTTGTGGCTGTGGCTGACCGTCCACTACACCACTACTGGGGTCTCTATTGACGGCACTCGTGGGAGATGTGAAACAAATGACGATATTGTGATTAAATCCTATTTGAGACTCACTTCAAATGAGTTCATTTTATTTATTGGTTTTTAATTCAATGTATAAACGATTAAAACAATTATTTTCGTTTCTTTTGACGTGATTTGGCATTTGAGGGCTTATAGCAATTTGAATATTATATCATATTTTTGGGTAATATAATAATAGAACCAATTCCTAAAGTTAGAGAAGGGGGAGAACAGTAAGGGGAGGAAATGGAGCTTTGGTCAACTATACCGTTATTGTATCATAAATTAAAATTACAACTCAATGTATAAACGATTAAAACAATTATTTTCATTTCAATTGAAGTTATTTCGCATTTTTGTTCAAATTATAATTTAAATAATATATCATATTTTAGATATAATACGACGAAAATTACAGAATGAGAGAGAGAGAGAGAGAGAGAGAGAGAGA
>JAQIXR010001225.1:0-14301 GCA_034700825.1 Quadroppia sp. Gr-Ori-00064
TATATTTGAAAGAAAAATGAGTTGAAATGAAATATAAAGTTTGATATATTGTAGTCATGAATAGAATGGATGGTTTGATGGTTTGGGACATCAATGATAAGACTATTACTTGTGTTATAATTTCAAATCAAAATTGAAATATCATTTAAAATATCGCAAAACTTTATTCGTATATATTCTTCAATTTGTTTTGAATTTTAGAAAACAATTTGAAATGTATTTTAATTTCTATAGTATTTCAATGAAATATAAAAATATTGTTTAAATGAACACAAATTCAAATGTTAATATATCGACAAATGTTTGTTCAAAACTGGACTGAATTTATCTATGAATACATTGGTAATAAAGTTTGTAATATATTTAATGAATTGACAATAGATTCAAATATATGGATAAAAACTGTTGTTTTGAATTAAATTTACATAAATAACACAATTTTTTCCTAAAGGATTGACTCAAAGACTTCTTGATTTTGATTTACAAATCAGTGACATTCCGGTGCCATCAGTCGGTATGAACAAACCTAACATACAGTCCTATCGATACATTGTTTTAAATCTTCACCGGTCTCTCCAAATGTCAGTTCCATCTGATTGTCATCAAAATAATATTTATTTTCCATAAAATTTAAAAAACATTTTCTGTTTAATAAATGACATGTTTTTTGATATTTTATATTTGTTATGAATTCATATGATTTGAGTTTGGCTTTCATTCATGTTTTGGATATTTGTGTTATTTATATAATTGTATGAAAAGATGGAGAGAGAGAGAGAGAGAGAGAGAGAGAGAGAGAGAGAGAGAGAGAGAGAGACAACATATAAATTATTTTATCGACTCTTTGGTCCTCATGAGAGACGGCTGAGTCTCGAGCAGAAAGTAAATGTTGAGACTCAAGGAAAGGATGATTTGTTTGAGTCAGTACTGAATCGATATAAATAAAGCAAATTCACATCCAAAAGATCCAAAGGAAGACTGTTTTGTTTGATTAGATAAGCGCTTAATTTTGTTTCAACTAATTTCCTTTCAAACAATATAACAGAGAATACACACAAATGTGTGTCGACTATAGTGTCATCCAATCTATAGCTATGAAAACCATTTATAATCTCTAATATTTGTATTTAATTAAATTTTAGAACTCATTGTAATTTTTAATTAAATTATTTATTCAAATATTTTTCATATTTTTCCCATTCATTTGAAATTTTCACAATTTTTGATTGAATTTTGTTGTATTGAACTGAATTTAGATTAAGTTTTAGTTATTTATTTTTATATTAGTTTAGTTTCATTAAAGTTGATTTGAGAGCACCGGTATATCTGTATGAAATGTGTAACTGAATTGTGAATCAAAAAACACAACTCTATTAAAATGCTCTAAATTTTTAACCACAAAATAATTTGAATTTTCAAGAATGAGATTATTTTTTTGCAAACAAATAATATTCATTTAATCTTAAAAAATCTTTTTTCAACCGAAACATTTTGAGCGAAAATACATTTTAGGCTTAAATATAATCTCTATTTTGTTTACTTTTCATTATTTTCAAAATCCGTGAATTATTTTCATAAAAACCTTTTTCTGTTTATAATAAAAAATTAATTATTATTTTCCGTCATTTGTAATGAATTTTTGAAACCTTTTTTGTAATATGAAAACAATTCAAAAATATTTGTTAAGCTTTGGTTAAGTTTTTGAGACAAGAAATTCATTAATGATTACAATCTTTATATGATTTGTATAACACATAATATCTTTCGATTCCTGAATTCTGAGCACTTTTTCCATCATTTCCTTCATTTGTAGCACTCTTTTGACAATCGCTTCACTGAATATCACATATTATTCGCTGTTATTTTCAATTTTATTTTCGTCTTTTTATTTCATTTTCATTCATTCGCTTCATTTAAGTTAAACTCAAATTCTTGAGCTCAGACTAAGTCTAGAGGTCTGTGAATCTCAGTCTATGTCTTGCATTATATTCTTTGATAAAAATTTATTCTAAAAATCTTTTTACAAAAAAATTGAAATTGAAATCCATTTCTATATTGAAAATATTCTGCATTTTTTTGAAATTTTAATTCATTTTAATATTTTTTTAAACAAATTCAACATTTGTTTAATGCAAAAAATTTCATTAATTTTCAACATTTTGTGGAAATATTTTTTAAAGAAATACTTTTAAAATAAGATTTTTGTTAAACAAAAAATCTTTTTGTATTTTAAAAATAAAATTCTGAAATATTTTTACTTTTAGTACTTTTTAATTAAGAGATTATCACTAATTTGTCGTTTAATTTGTCTTTTGATTCGCATGTTTTCAGTTGATATAAACCAATAGACAAACCATTAATCAATTAAATGATTCCAACATTAAAGAGATAATTAGTCTATCGATTAGACCCTGGATGTAAGACATGAAGAATATATCTCTTGAGTAATAAATAATTTAAATAATTTATTGATTCTTTGGTTCAAATCAATTCAAATGCGAATGAATTGCAATCAATTTGAAGTGAACAGACATATAGAGCCCAGACATAAACTACTGTATGTTTGAATACAACACAATATAATAAATTAAATGATGAGCGATAGCCTAATAACAGCGATTTGGCCCCAATGACAGTCAGGGGCTCTTATTATTTAAAGCGACAAAAGTTGTTCAGTCATTAATTGTATTTTTATATCAGTTTTGATTGATATCCGAAAGCAATATATTTTTGTCTTCATTTCACATAAACAGCAATTGAAGCAAAAAAAAAAGTTGGTCTCAAATGCTATTAAACACTAATGATATCTGACTACAAGTGCTCTTGTTTTGCAGATTTCAATATTAGTTTTGATTTAGAAATTATCGATAAAATCAAAGCCAACTCAAAACTAAGAAAATACTTGAAAGAAAAATATTTCAATTATTTAAATGAAATTTTATTCAAAAAAAATAATTGTTACAAATGTTTGAAAAAAACCCCATTTTGTGATCAAAATCAGGAAATTCTCATTGAATTAAAGTAAAGATATTTTGGTTTTATTTATAGATCTTAATATAAATCATATTTATTCGGAAAATGCAATAATTTTCAGGGATTTGATTGTTTTCAGGGATTCGTTGATTTGATTCAAAAATAATATACAACTAATTGTGAATCAATTCATTGAAGTCAAGAATTTGATGAAATGTTATAAAAATGACATCTTTTTGTATCTATAAAATCAATGATAAGTTTCTGTAATCAAATCAAAATATAAAACCATTTATAGATTTGAAAACAGAAGACACAAACGATAATAACAAGAGAGAAAACCTTGATTAAACAATTATTTTGGTTTAGTTTCTCACAATTTTAATCCTTTATTTATAAAAACAATTTATAAAACATTTAAAATCCTCTTTCATTCAAATAATTGTCGATTTGTCTCAAATAATATCTCATTTTTAATCCATTCTTACATTCATTTCGCATAACTATTACTGTGTTTTTGATACACAAATGTAATGTTAATTATTATTTAAAGAAAGAAAAAGACAAAAAGTGTTCAAAATGTTATCGATTTGTTTAGTGAAGATGTGAATAATTGGAGAATAGATGACTCAATAGTCAAGAGACCCATTCATACGGATTACGATTCAAATGAATATATCAATTAATTATAGTTTTGCGGCAATTGTGCGATCAATCAGTGATATATGAGCAAGGTTAGTGCACTTATTATCATCCATTAAATTATTTATATTTTAAAATACATGTAATAATAAAAAATTTCAAATTATTTTTCAAAATAAATATATTTACAAACCTTTATATAATGTAATTAAAAGCAGGAATAAAGTTGTCGTCCAATTAAAACATGGGTCGAATCTGAGCCACATTTCCGATGTCTTCACTACATCTGTTGCTTGCAATTCATCTCAGATTACTTTGATTTTCATAATTAAAAGTCATTTTATATTCATATGAGAAATATTCATTAAAATTATTATTATTTAAATGAAAATAATGAGAATATTTTGGTTTAAATGCTTTGAAATATAGAATTGAATACAAGTAGAGAAATGTCATCAAAACGTCGACTCGGTTTAAGCCATTGTTATCTCGGTTTGCAGTTATTTCTTAATCATATTCAGAAGACTTGTTGTTAAATATATTTATTATATTAAACATTAATTTTATTAATAATGTTAGAGATTATTATTATTAGAGATTCAATGTAAAAATTGTTTGAATTCAAGTGTTTATTTCAACCCTTAAAACCGTTACAAAATTGTTTTGCAGCACATCTTGTGTTGAGAACATGCGCTCTTGGGTTGAATTACAGAATATTCTTGTGCTATATTCGCTATATCAGGTGAATGGGTCTTAAATATTTACTGAATCGATTCCAGACATGATATGGACAGGCATTTTGTTTCCATACGAAAAGAGACTTCTTTTTGGACCAACAATTCACTGAAAAGTGATATCAAAACCATTAAAAGAAATCATTCTTTGAATTCATGTTTTGAATCAAATGATTAATTATCAAAAAAAACGTTAAATTATTTCAAATCAAAAACATTTATTTTTATGTGAAATGTCATGAATTTATTTCAAAATTCAATTCAAATGTCTTTATTAGGCATTTCATTGAGATATAAATAATCTCAAAATTCAAAACAACTGACCCAGAGAGCAGCAGTCGAACCATCCTGGCCAGGCCCTGGTTATGATATTCATTCATAATCAATTGAAACATTGAATCTTCATAACTATCTTGGGATCAATTTTGAGATTGCATCAGAATTTTCTTTGATCTTATGATTGTGAAATAATTTCATACCCTCTCCTCTCAGGGGTATTTTAGATTATATTTTCACAATGGAATTGATTAATGAATGTGTTTTTCAGCACTGAATAAATAACTAAATCCTATGTCTTGTAGACTGTGTTGACTGATATCCTGTATATAATACTCAATGTTTTGCAGAACTAAAAACCCTTTAAATCAAGTTTTATATATAATAATGGATTTTATGTTATTTTAATTACTTTTACGGAATATAATTCATTAATTCATATGACATAAGAGGCAGTCATTAAATGAAATACGAATTTTCGTATAAATTTTGAGTGAAAATATTCCTCAAATGTTTGGACAGTCGAGTGTTGTCGTCCTTATACTGTAGTTATAAATTCAAATCATATTCAAAAAGTAAAATGAATTTAATTAATGTTTTTTGTTTTGTTTGCTTTTTCTTATTAAAAATCGTTTTTCTTTTCAATTAATTTAATGAATATATAAAAGAATTTAAGAATTTATTTTAAAATATTTTAATTCTCAAAAATATATAAATACTTAAGAAATGATTTTATTAAAGAATTTTTGAAAATTTATTAATAAATGTCAATCATTTCATGCCTTATATTATGAAAACAAAACCTAAATTCGAGTTATTTTCAAAACTTTTTCAAAATTTTTTATTGCAAACAAAATCTATGAAAAAATTATTTTTGATTATTAACTGAAACTTAAGAATTGGAAATGTCTTACGAGTTATCAAAAGCTTAATATTCTTTAGTTTTATGTCAATCATATTATTTGAAAAATAATTACAAAATATTTGATCCTCTAATTAGCACCAGTATTCCGGATGTTCTTCAATACAATTCATATACAGTCTATTCTTAAAGAATTTTGTCTTTGATTTTAATTATATTATTTTTAATGAATGTTTGTCTAAAATTTAGTTAAAAGCCTTTGGTTTACATAAATATAATTTTAAAGCTTAAGAGTTGTTATTATAATCCGGTTTACATAACGAGCCATTCATTAGTATATCACTGCAGAACATACTGTCCACACAATTACTCCTAACAATGGCTAATACCGTACTCTCGAAGAAATTGATTCAAATATTGAATGAATTAATTTAATTACAAATAACGAGTCATTTTCACGGCTTTCGATATTTTATTTGATTATCAAAATTAAGGCAAAAGTTATACGAAATTTTGATCAATAATATTGGGCTTCAAATGCATTGATGTAGACTTGACTCAAATGTATGCGCGAATTGAGTGCTTTAGTGAACAAACAGTCAATGAATTTAAAAGCAAAACATACACACCTTATATGCCCAACAGCTCCAGGATATTAGATGGAGAGTGATGTGAATTCTCGTTAGTATTGGTTACAAAAAATTATTCCTTCAAATCGACTAACATTTTGAGGACTTTTTGTAATTAGATTTTCATATGGTTTGCAATCGATATAAAAAAGAAATAATAATATATTTTCAGTTTATTTATTTTCGATGAAAATTATTATTCAAATGAGAGAAAAAACGAATAAAAATTGTTTGAAATTAACCCTTATTTTAGTTAAACATTTTTGAGTTTTATTTTACTTCAGTTTAATCTTTAACCCAAAGCTATCGAAATATTTTTTATGAATTGTTTCAAAGAAATTATTTTTTTGAAAACATTTCATTTATTAATTTAATAACATTTTTGTAAAATTCATAAGTTTTGACAATTTTGACAATATTTGCATTTATTATACATTTTTATAATATAAAATTTTAAGCCCAAATAGCGATTAGAAATAACATAATTCTTTAATTATTTACATTTGATTATTAATTCTAATTAAACTTTTAATAATAAAAAGTTTAGAAAACCTATAAAATTATTACTAAAATGATTTTATTGCCAATCATTTGGCAGTTTGTGATAAATAAGACCATTTCTAATGTAATCGCAATTTATATGAATTTCAAACAATTTGTGTCCAAACAAACAAACAGTCATTTTTGACAACTCAATCATGTCTTAAATATTTCAAACATTGAGTGATTTAATGACATTTATATAATATTAATAGAATTTTGTTATCTATGAAACAAATCATTGATATTATCGACAAAAGTATAAAAATAATAATATATTCAAATATTTATTGGTTTTTTTTGCTCATAATTTATACAAATCTCTAATTTTGTGAAACACAACAGATTTTGAATCAAACATATCTTATATAACATTTTGATTATATATAAAAAATGATTCAAAATTTATGATATATTTTAGCAATAGATATAAGGAATAATACTTTTTATAGGAGTGAAGGGAAAGGTATAACATTTCTCTGGAGTCTCTAAATTAAAATATTGATCCAAAAATTGTAGAGACTTTTGGAAAACATTTTCATTTGATGGGAAAATGCATTTTTTTAGCGACAAAAATAACTGACTTTTCATTAATTTGTTAATTAAGTCATTGTTTAAAAAAATTGTTTATTATATCATAATATCTATCATTTAATGCATTTGTGTTCACATTATTATTCATAATAAGATTACGTTTTTTTAAAGTCTTAATGATTACATAATTTCTTCTTTTTGTAAAAAATGGTCATTTGATTGAGTGCTAAGCGATGAGATGTGGGGCCGACAGAAGACATATGGCTGTGGAGCCGATGGCAAACGTTGAGAACAGTATGAGACACAGGCGGTCGATAACCATGGCTGCGAACTTCCACTCACTGATAATCTCTTGCAATTCGTCTTCCCTTCGCATCCGATTTGTTATGAATTTTAATTCACCGACAATTGGAGTCAAGTCTTTAACACAGTTATTATCAATGGGAGAGTCATTGAGCGTCGGATTGTATGCATTCATATCCGGTTCTTCTGATTGGTTTTGCATACAATAATAGCTATTGTGAAACGAATCGACGTTTGTATAGCTATGACAACCACCAGAACAACGAGTGGTCGGATGTAATTGAGTGAAGTCTTCTTCGCTATCCATTGCTTGGGACATCATATGCCTGTGCGGGACATGGATTTGCTCAAACTCTTTGATTTTGTGGCTAATGTTTGATATTTCCTGTCGTTTAACCGGCGATGAGTTCGATGTGTTGGCGTTTCTGCTTCGGGGAGGTTTCACTTTACCCGGTCTCTCTATCCTGAGCAGCCAAGGGAGCCAGGTCAAGAATATGGTCCGGATCTATCAAATTGATCCAAATTATAATAATTGATAAATTATTGAAAATCATTGTTATATTAATTATTTATGAAATTTTTGTAATCTTATTATAAATTAATAAAATATTGCTTTTATTATAAATAATTTAATATCTATTCATTCATTGAATTTAATTTTTATTATAAAAACCAAAAATATTTTTTGTATTTTGCAATAAAAAATCCTTAAATAAAATGATAATAAAAATGATAAATATTTCAAAAAGATTTCATAAAATATATTACAATTTAATCATTTTTGTAAAAATATTTTAAACATTTGTTATCAATAATAAAAGAGAAAAAAAACTATTTTTTGTGTTTAATATTTTAAAAGTGAAATAAACAAAGAATTTAAGAGAAAATATAAATATATAAGAATTTTACTCAAATGAAAACATCTTAAAGAAAGTGCTTCTCATCTATAAGTCTGAAGACTTATTTGAAAAGCATATGAATTGTTGAGCACATATAGCACATGACTTACCCATTTAGGCATATCGTGATGTTCTGTAGTTCTGTGATGAAAATTCAGTACAATTACAGTCATGACTACTGAAAATGCAACCATAATCCTGGACAGTCCACACAATGCCATTCATAAGCGTTAATACAATTAGTATTTTGTGTTTTAATCAAATATTATTAAAAGTATTAATGAATTGTATTTTAAAAAATGGATAAAAATATTTATTTTCGACTCACATAATGCACGCAAAATAAGAACCTGAAATAAATTGCAAAAAAAGTATTATTTTCAATGAAATGAAAGACAATTCAATTGAATATTCGTTGAATTCATTAATTTTTAACAATGAATGAAATGATAATAAATGCGATTATAATAAATGTTATATATTTTTGAACTAAACATAATGTAAACCAAACGATACTCACCGACAATGGACACGGAGTCAGAAGTGGCTGTAAAACAAGTGGACAGACATTAAACAGTAAGGAATTGATGATAAAATTGAAAACTCCAAAACTCACCTGGCATTATCTCTGCCAATTGCATCAAAAACACCTATCGATTGAAACGTGATTACAAATCAGACATATTTATAGGCAATGAATGAATGCATACAATCATTGACAGTAAGATCGTGACCCCGAGCGTCAGTTTCTCCCCTGAATCGGGAGGTAATGTAAAGCTCAATAAAGTCATCGAAGATATAATAACTGATGGAATGATTAGGTTAAAGCCATAGTAAAGAGTTCTTCGACGGATCATAATTGTAAAGGTTATGTCAACGTAAGGCTCAGGACAACAGGCATAGTATAATACGGTGCGAACTCCCGGAACACCTGTTCAGGCAATGAGATGTTAACGCAATTGTTATAATAATAAAAAATTAATTGCAAATTGAGTTCAGATAATATCAGAACTGTTTTCGTTGTGCAAAATATATATCAAATTATTTTTTGTTATAATAAATGTGAGAAAAGTTAATCAAATATTAGTATGTGCTTTGCACTGGTATTTGCCAACTGACCCATAAGAACCCATTCACCATTAGGAATATAAGTTGATATATCGCCCCCTTCTTCGCTGGAAAGCCTCAGATCTAATGCAAATCCATCGTAACTGAAAAGGAAAATAAATGTCAGACTATATTAATATCGTGACAATAGGCCATAAGTAGTAGGGCTTACGTCCAGGAGCCGAACTTCATCTCACATTTCTGATCATCAAATGGAAACCAAGTGATGTCTATCTTACAGGTGCTCTTGAATATGCCTAATACCACACATAGACTGTCATTACTATTGCTTTGCATTTAATATTTAATTAATTCTATTCATTAATAATCATTTGAATCACATTTCATATAATAATTATTTAATGTTTTCATTGATTTTAATTATCAATGAATTATTCGATTCTTTGAAACAATACAAGACATAGTGAATGGCCAGACCTGGGGGCACATAGAGACAGCTGCCGTTATTGCGAACGACGACATTCGTGTGATAAGTGCCGTCAAACTTCTCATCAGCACTGGTAGGGCATGATATGGTATGGCATTAGAAATCAGTTGAATTCAATATTAATAGCCAATTATAAGTGAGATATGACTGAAGAATACCTGTTATACATAAGTATATCCGGTTTCCAAATCTTGTCGGGAGTTATCCTAAGGTCTTGAATGCCTCCGTATTCGCTGGTATTCCACCTTAGGTTTGTGTCCACCCATTCCTTCCATTGAATTAATTTCAAATCATTCAATTCATTGTAATTCTTATGACAAAAGTGTGAAAAATCGTAAATTTATTGACTAAACATTTGAATGACAAACACATTGAAAGACTTAGTGCTAATGAAGTGAATCTCAATTCAGATTTGAATCGTTTTTATCGCAAAACATTGAAAAGCAATTTATTTGATATTCACTTAACTTTTTAATCTCGAATCTGATTAACTGAATGTGACTCACATTTAGTCAATTAATTTACTTTTATATCTATTTGTTCACAAGTTTTGTTTTTTGGAGAAAATGTTTGTAATTTATGCGGTTTTAATCAAATTATAGCAAAATATTTTCAAAATATATTCAAAGAGAGCTGGAAAGGGATGTCCAGAGTTTGTATGAATTAATTGAAGAGAGAGTTGACTTACCATAAGTCAGGTGTTATAACAGATTAAAATAAATCACAATTTTAGTAAAAATAGCAAAAATATGCAAATTATTTGACAATACTTTCCTCCAAAAAACAAAACCATTTTTTGATAAAAAATAGATTAGTTATTAATGTTATATTATATTTAAAGCACAACTCAATTGAATGAATAATATATTCAAAAACGAGAATAAAAAATAGGAATTTAAAAACAATGTCAAAAGCAATGCAAAACAGAATCATAAATAAGAAAAATGATTGCATTTATAACTGATTATCATTTTATAGTCTTTCGTGTTTTACAAGTATTTCAAACAATTTATTATAAAATATATTTTCAAAACAAATGAAATCTTATTCACATTTGTCATCAAAACTAATATGAAATCTATTTTGAATTGAATTTTCTTAAAATTTATTTTAAAATTCATCGAAACGTTTGAAATGAATGAATAAAAACATTTATATCTCTATTAAGAGAAAAGTTTTCATTCAAAACGTGTTCAATAAATATTGTGTTAAACAACTCAAAGGCCTGACCTGACCTGACTTTCCTAACCTAACCTAACCTAACCTAACCTAACCTAACCTAACCTAACCTAACCCAACCTAACCTAGTACATACAAATTTAAAGCAATGAAAAAACTATTTTTCAAATATTGCCTAATGTTAGGAACCGGACAACAAAGGGTCGGATATTACTGTTATTATTATTGTTTGTTTGAGTCAGAAATGCATGAAATTGTATTCATATATCAAACTCGATATGGATTTAAGGGAGTAATTGAATGCCATTCCAAACCCATACCAAACCCATACAAAACCCATACCGTTATAAATATATGATTTATAACAACCCTATTCTCAGATATAACTAAGTCTTATAAATCTTTATATTTTTTGCTATTAAGACATCTGAAAGGAATTTCTGACACAAGAATATTATGCTCTCATTTCAGGCATTATATGATATGTGAAAAACTCCAAATAAAGGTAAACGATATGATAGGCAGAGAATAAACCGACTCTTTTTTGATAAATCATTTCAGGCTTTCTTCTCACTCTTATCCAGACATTGCCTACCAGTGCAACCATTGAGTTAATGCATTACAATAGAGTTGTTGAATATTCAACTAAACGTCTTTCAGAGCATGACTTAAATGCATATATTATATGATTCTCGAATTTATTGCTATTTAAAAAATATTAAATTATTTTCTCGACTAATGATATAGAACTGAAAGGCGAGAAAATTCGTGAATTTGTATTTATTTCTTATTATATTTATATTAAAATCCATTATCATTGGAGCGTATATTCAGTGCTACAATAATATAATATAGCATTCAATACATGAATTAAAGTCTTTTATCAATACGTTTGACTGAGTTCTCATTTTATGAAATAAAAATTCAAAATAATTAAAATGCATTTTGTGTTCTGACAACAAATTGCTAGAACATAATCAGTGCCAGAATCGCACAGTTAGTCTCCGGTGTGTATAGTATGTTATTTATGTTCATTTCGTTTCGTTTTATATAAAGTTATTTAATTGTAAAAATGAACTTAAATTGAGTTAAAATGAAAAACTTTTTCACTTCAATCAAATAATTTTCAAAACATTTTTCTGACAAAAAGATATAACAAATTATTAAATATAAAAATTCAAAAACAAATGAGTAAATTATGAACAGAAAAATATAGTATTATTTGATAAATAAATAAAAAGAGAAAATTGAAAAATGCGATTAAAGTGAATATAAGTGAATACAGAATATAATATAAAGCCTATTACTAGTCGTAAGACTTTATTTATTCACTTCTTTCTCCAGTTCTTTAGTTGTGCCGCTCTTTCACAAATATAGACTTATTTTAGGCTTTGATAAATTAATTCAATATCAAAGTCAAGACAATATATGATACAATACATGCGAAACCACATAAAAAAGGGTGAAAAGTCTCGAGACGTGAATTAAAATGTGAAGTTATATAAGCACTGGTAGACTATGCCTGGTATTAATAATACAGGACAGGATTTGCACACAAAAAACAAACATTAAATTAAAGTAATGCAATGAAAGTGACATTAGATTTGGGTCTTTTCATGCCATACAGCTCTCATATGTTGTTCATTGTCTACAAAATGCCAATAAAGTAGAGGTTTTATAGGGTTTACACAAATATGACAAAAGTTTTACTAAAATCAAAATAAGTTACTTTGAGCCAAATATTGCAAAAGAACTAAATATATAAAAATATAGAGAAAGGAAATTAAATTTTGGTGAGAGAATAGTTTTCATAACATTGTTTGCTCACAAAATGCATTGAATCGACAAAAGGAAAACTTATTATTTTTTATTATAATACTATATAATGACTTCATTTAGATTTTCTTAAGAAAATTTAGTTTATTTTTAAAAAAATATTTTTATTATTTATTTAATGAAAAATTTTGCATAATTTGTCGTTGAGTTGAATATAGGGTTTAGTAATAATAATGTTTAGCAAAGTTTAGACCAAACGCCTCAACACTTACCAGCTTTAGCCAAGTATTGGTAACTAATTGTTGATTTTTTTCATCCTTTAACACCAGGTCATGGATTGGGGGACAGAGAAGGGAATAAGACATAAGACATTGAGAGAGACATAACGCAATAGAATGAATGAATCGATGAAAATGAATCAAAAAATCAATGGCAACAGACATCACGTACTTTCATATTATTTTGCTCATATGGACAGTCATGTGGACAGTCATATCGACGATTAGACTCTTTTGCATTTCATGCGATTATAATCTAATTTGTTTTCAACATTCCGTTCAGTAATATATGAGAGTATTTTGTTTTTTTTATACATTTCTTGCTTTTATATCGATATTAATACTTAAAGTTTATTAATACTATATTTGGTCTTACAGTTGAATACTCACCAAATTTAACCATGCGTTTGAAGTAAGGATTTGGTTCTTTTCGTCCTATTATGTGATGATAAGTAAATGCATTAAAACAATAATTCCATTAAAAATTCTTTGCTCAAAATATTTATATATTTTTCATTATTATTATTAGACTCAAGTATTGGAGAAAAGGTTTTCAAATATCAAATGATATATGAAATGCAATTTTCGTCTTAAGATATATCCTTTTGGAAGTAATGTCTGTAATGTAAATGTTTTTTAAATCTTAAGAAATATAGTGTTTTGAAAGTTATTGTATAATATTTTTACAGTCAATGGTTTTTCATAATATATTGAATAGTTTTTGTTAAATGTCTTGAAATAATGTTATGTTTGAAATACATTTATTGAATATTTTGATAACAATTTGAATTTTTTAAAATAATTTTTTTTCGATAAATACAAACAAATAATATTCTGTTGTCTGTAATATGAAATAATTTTTAGTTAAAGGATTAAAATTCATTAGAAATGTCTCATTATTTTTGGATTAATCTGTTTTTGTTTCACTTATTTTTTAGTCTGAACTCAAAGTTTTTGATAATTTATCGTTATTTTACTTATTCTCATCATTCAAGACCTATGGGAAATCCAATGCACAGACAGGTATGCATTCAGTCTCATAGTCTCATTACAGTGACTGTAGTTTAGGTATAATCTTTGGTTTAGTTATGCGATCAATAATAAAGAAATGAATGAAAAGA
>JAQIXR010001226.1:0-14300 GCA_034700825.1 Quadroppia sp. Gr-Ori-00064
AGAGAGAGAGAGAGAGAGAGAGAGAGAGAGAAAGTGAAACGATTTTCATGAATCAAAATATGAAAATACATTTTTCACGTCATTAAAAGAGGAAAATTATTTGCCAAAAGAAATGATTGAAAACTGTGTATTCGTTATACGAAAGCGAAGTCAATAGACTTGTCATAAATGTAATGAAAAGTGTTTGCCATTAAATAGTGAATACATTTATTAATTTTTGGAGTGAAAATCGTTTTCACTTAACAGTGACTTAAAGGCATTTAGAGAACAATATTAAACATATTAATCAAAAGTAAAGCCAAAACCGCTTTTATATTGCATAGAGAGTGACAATCACACAAAACGGTCTCTCTCTCTCTCTCTCTCTCTCTCTCTCTCTCTCTCTCTCTCTCCTCTTTCTCTCATTTATATTTATTTATAATTATTTTTCTTATCAAAAAAAGTAATAAAACATTTAAATAAAGCTTTTCGTGAAATAAATATGAGTTATAATATTAATACATATTTCTTATATGACTTACAATTAAATTGAAAGCTATTCACAAAAAAGAGGTTTTTCATAATCAAAAATCATAATTGAGTTCAGACTATAAATACATTCGTAAATGAAGTAAAAAAATATATATAAATAATTTGTTTTTTGTTTATTCATTAATTGTGCAAAAAATATAATGAATTAATTTCAATATTAATTGAAAACGACTGCAAATTGACTTTATATAAACATAACACACAATTAAAACTAAACAAAAATAATAAGCATTTCTTCAATTAAAACCAAAAAAATAAAACTATTTAACGGCTTATAGTTTGAGAGGATTTTTTGATATTGAATGCCATTTGACATCAAAAATAATATTGTTTGAAAATAATAATAGTTTTTCATTACATGGCGTCAAACACTACTAATAAAAGAGACTTTTTTATCAATTATTATATAATAGAGAAAATAATTTATTATATTTTGATAAATAAATAATAATTATATTTCTCTACAAATATATCGCTCTTAAAAGTATGTCAAACATGTAAGAGATATGCCATGAATTCACATATATTTGTTAAATACCATTAAAATACTTTTCGATTGAAAAAATTGTTGTTCGCCTCTCATATCAGGCAAACATTTCTCGCATGTCTCGGATGATTCAATTAAAAATTATCGCATTTAATGGAATTTTCAAAAATATATATTAAAAAAAACTTGAATTTTATCCTAAAAATAGTTTCTCGACAAAAAAATCGTCTGAAAGTCTTTTCTGCTATTATTGAAGAGCGAAAAAAAATATTCAATTTTTTTGTTGAAAATTTTTTATTTTTTTTTATATAATCAAATCTATGTTTTTTTTCTCGTTGAGTAATGTGTATAAAAACCTGAGTCAATACGATATATAAAAGGCACAGGTATTGCGAACCGGTTATACCTGAAGGTATATACGACTGCCAGTAGACCAGAACTGTTTTATATGAGCGCTGGTTAGGGAGTGAGCAGAGTATGAGGCACTGAACCGAAGAAAATTTTTCTCTCTCTCTATCACTCACTCAATAACAGCACTCTTTTTCTTATGGATTACATCTGAGATATAACTCATGTTGTGATCGAAGTGAGAGTTTTCAAGCATTCAATACCAATGCAATTCAAGTGCACTAAACAATTGTACTCAACATTTAAAGTCTTGTTTTTCACAATACATACTGTAATATAAAGCTAATGAACGACAAACACACAGCACAACCCTTACCCATACCCTTCAGAATTGTCAGAATGGCATTCCGTTCACTAAACAATCCGTACGTTTCCTCTGATATCACATATCATTCACTTTATTTACAGCTAATTATTCACTAAAAAAATAATAACAATTTTTGTTTGAAATCTCAAAAAACATTAAATATTTTTTTTATTGCAATTCAACAACAATTTCCTTAGAGTTCATCAACTTTTATATCTGTGGTTATGATTTGAAATTAGAAAAAAAATGTTTTTCTTTCGTAAAATTGTTTCTCAAAATTCTGGTTCACTTTTTGAAAAATATAATAACATTTTTCTTCAATTATTAATACTTGTTTTGAAGGCATTAAAGATTTGATTTTTTTTGTTGAAAAAATATATTTCACTATAAAATATATTAAGAATTACATGATCTCTGGGGACAGGCGATTGAGGTCCTCTCACCCCATACACTCATACAACTAAAATAAGGTTATTCTCAATTGGTTTCGATTAATGCAAATAAAAACAAAACAAAATCAAACAGTGATTTAAGACAACAGACAAATGTGTGCCTCATTTGTATGTTTGAGTCAAACACTTTTTATACGTTATATTCACAACAAATTCATTCAACTCTAACAGCAATTGAAAACTATTTCAAAAAAATGAATACAAAAAAAACAAATTCAATTCAATTCATCCCAAAAAATCCACTCCTATGCAAATAATCACAATTAATGGTACAAATATTGCCCCCTTAAGTGTGACCCAAATGAAACACAAACACAATAATGAGTGCATTCTTTCGTCACAAATCAATTGCTTTTGTCTTCAATCGCTTATCTAATCGTTTCATATATTTTCATATCTTATATTAAAAGTTATAAATGAAATCAAAAGAAATAAAAACAACAAAACAATTCTCTAATGAAATATGCGATAAAATATTTTATGAATGCATAGAATGAATGCCATAAATATATTCACGAATTTAGTCTACAATTAATTAATTGCAAATAATTCAGACCTCAATTAACACACATTTCACATACATGTCTATAGATATTAAACGGCATTTTTTTTCCTCTCATATAATACTTTCCATAGAAATAGAGGCCAAGTGTTCGAGTTGTCAACGAATAAGTTATGGCATTAATAATTCACATAAAAAATATTATATCTATTTATGGTTAAAATTGAGTTATTTTTCTTTTGATTTAATCTAAATATTGTGTTTCACGCCTTATATGTCAAAAAATGAGATCCAGATTATAGTGGAGTTATAATAACAAATGCCTTTCATAATAAGATAACAACAAAAACGAAATACATTTTGAAAACGAAATAATTAAAAATGAATGAAAATAAATATAAAAGTTTTTAATTTTCGATTACATAAAGAACTTTTAGATACAAATAAAGCAAATATTAGTATTGCATAAAGTAGTCGAAAGTCAACACAGAGTCAATGTTTGCTTTTTTCAAAGGCAATGGGTTTTTGAAGTCGAGAGAAAAAAAACATATTTTTCTGTTTATATGAAAAAAACGAGAGATAAAAAACAAACACTTTTTTATATATATTTCTCTATCTCTTCTCATATCCATCCCATGTCTTGTGATTCACTCCAAGAAATGAAAAACAACGGATAGACAAGACTTTCCACCAAAAAAAAATCGGAATCCATTTCCAAATTATTGGCTGAGAATATATTAGAAAATAATTCAATACTTTATATCATATAATGTTTCGCTTAAAGGGATATGTATTTCAAAAGAGATATATTTTTCTTGAGAGAAGAGAAACAAAAATAAAATTTTCTTTAATATAACTTAAGTGAAAGTGAATATCGTATATAATAATGGACTTCAAGAGAAGAATTGAATTTTAAAATATGTTATAAATATATCAATATATTACTCATGGATACGAATACGTCTTCGCCCGAGGAATAGTAGTTTTCCATAATATTCATGATTAAATTACAAACATTTTACCCCTGAAAGACCAAAGGTAACCACCGCTCCAGTTCTCAGAAATACATATGCTTTTAGTGCAGTGAAAACACATTGTTTTGTAACTTAATTGTCATTTAAGTGAAGAAAAAATTATAAATCCTTTCAATTGTTGAGCAAATGAGAAATAAATGCAAAAAATGTTTCCATTATTTAATTCGTGAGAAAATAAAAAAACATACAAAAGTTTTGCCGACATTTATATTCCGGTTCTTTTCAATCAAATAATGAGTTCAATAATAATAATGCAAAAGTATTGCTCTTTAAGGAGAGCGCCCATACGTTGGCCGTGTCTTATGGCAAGTTAGACTCACTGGTAGTTATTGACTGTGAATTCAATTCACTCGGAATAATGGAAGTGATTTACTATAGCCAGGGTCACTCAATGGGGGTGAGGAATGGCGAAAATCAGGCGCTTCTATGTCTTTAAGGGTTATAATTGATGGACAGAAACCAAATATCTCAATGAGATGTGGTTTGAGATGTTTTGCCAAAACGCTGTCAATGAGTATTATGGCAACAGTGAGTGAGCGCACCCTTTGGTGGTCGAAGACATCGATGTTATATAAAAAGAGGTCTTATATTGAATTATAAGTCATATTACAGACGAAATAAAAGCAAAAGTAATGCTATTTTATTGCATTTCATGCGAATATTTCATTGAAAATAACAAATGAAAAATAATTTTAAAATCAAAAAATGCATTCATTTATATATAACTTCATTATTAAAATTCTATAGAAAAGAAAATATATAGATTCAGCCCCTGATCCACATTCAAAACGATTTCTTCACAGCAAACGATGACAAATAATATGAGAAGAAATCGTTGTATAATATTATATAAATATTTTATACCAAAATCTAAATATTTTAATATAAAATATTTCAAAGAATTAATTTTTGAATAAAGGTTTTGGATATTATTTATTCAAAAAAAAGACTTATTTTTTTGTGAAGTCATTTGTATTCAACATCAAAATTGATTCAATAAAGAGATTAGCATTACTTTTAATATTGAAAACAACTTTTGTTACAAAAATATTTCTCAATTTTTTTGCGATCAATAATAACTAATATTAAGTTATATTCAATTTTTCTTCGCTTAATATAAAATATCAGAAATATATGGCAAAAAAAACTGAAATAAGATTTTCATTTCAAGTCATATACTATTTCGATGAGTGTTTGGTTTCATATATTGAAAGTCAATATAAGAAATACACGAATTTTAATGATATTTAAGAAAAATATTTGATTTCTTCAAAGCTCGACGAAAATGAAAATAGCTTTTCATGTCATTTCATTCACATATTCTCTCATGTGTTAAACGATTGATAAGTTTATATCAAATTAATTAAACTGTTTAGTGTTTAGAGCAAAGTATGGCAAAACGTATCGAAAAAGTTGTATATATTTCTAAATATAGCGACAAATAAATTATTTATCATTGATTTTGTCGTATATTTCATAGCAATAAATAAAAACATACGAAAAAAACATTAACAAAAATATCTATACTAATAGCCAACACCTTCTCGATAGCGATCAATTATTACCCCCTGATTATGGTGTATAAAATCATATAATGATTACTAAACAGAGAGAGAATTAATTAAAATTGTGAAATACGATATCAGTTTGCAATCAATCGATTGCTTTTAATGACTTTTTAAAGCAAATAACAAAACAAAAAATTAGAGAAAAACTGAAAATTGTAGGACTTTTTTGAGGTTAAACGCCTTTAGAAACTAATTGGGAATAAAAATAAAAGAATAAATTAAAAACAGTTTTATTTAAAATGTAAAAAAAATAAACTCAAAAACACATATATGTGTCAAAAAATGAGAGGAATGGGTCACATGTGTTGGGAACAGACAGATCAATGTGTCATGAAATCCACAATTAAATAGTGTTTTTCTTTTTAGTTATTCATCGGCAAAGAATAAAAAAAAAATTTACAACAAAAACATGTTTTAAAAGTGAACGAAAATTTTTATGAATATTTTTCTTGTGATAAAACACGAAATAAATATAACACAAATATTTCACATTTTGATGTTTGAGATCAAAGTGTATGTAATCTAATAGTTGTTGTACTGAAAAATAGCTCTAATATTCTGATAGTTCAGAGCACTTTGTGTGCAACAGGAAGGAAAGGTGTGTCCCTGTGCACATGCATTGCCCTTCTCGGATGCACCAGGTGCTCAACACCAAAGTCAAAGTGTATAGACTATCATAGAGTTCAAGAATCTTAGCGTTGGATAAAAATCGCAAAGAATTCCTTTGAGACTAAAAACAAAAACTGAAACACAATTTTCAAACCGAACCACAACTACACTATCGATGTATTACTCAAAAAACAATTGTTTTGTAATACAAATGACAGCGAATTTTTTGTATATATAATAAATATTCAAAATGAAAATAATAATAAAAAACATTAATTTATAGCAAACTCACTGAAAAGAGGAAAAATAAATCCGAAAATGAAATGAATGTTTAGTTTTTTAATTTCAGTGTTAGTAAAAAGTGTGCAAAAACTGCATTGAAATGAAAGGGGAAAAAATCAAATATATATTTAGATATTTATTACTTACTTTTGTTAGTGATGTTAGTGTTTGTCCGAAGAGTTAACCACAAAATACACTTTTTGGAGCCATTTGTGGAGCACTCGATAGACAGTTGTTATGTGAAGAACTTAATGGTTAGTATTTGAGGAGAGGAATGATAGACAAAGGTCTACACCAAAGCCATACCCATACCCATAGCCATTTGAATCGTGCGATTTTGTTAATACATAATTCACTTACAATTTTGTATTATATTATACTGTAATACGAGTTATGAAATGTTATGTTTTTGGTGAGTGATATCAAAATAATAATCACTTGTTTTTTGTTTTGCATTTCATATACGATAAGCCATTACGTGAAGGATGTGTTGAAACGCATCGCAAATACAAAAATTATTATACGATTTTCAAAAATAAAAATATATTTTTTGAAACTTATTATTTGTATTGTATTTCATAAGAGAGAATAAAAATGTATTTTTTTCGCAATTTATAATCAATTTATAATCACAAACACATTTTTGAGTCACAAAACTCAGCCTTCAATTGAAATGTTCGCGCAATTGATATGATATTCATTTGTAAAAAAAAATTTTTGACATTATTTTCCGCATCTTTTTTTTGCGTATTCAATACACACAGTGTAAGTGTAATTGATTGAAGTTCAAGGGGGAAAATATCCTTTAATTTTATTTAAATTATATTTTTCCCCATTTTAAACACAATACGAAATGAAGAGAAAAAATATTATAATATTAATAAGAAATTCATTCAACTCTTGAATTATTTCATGCAATAAATAATTTTTTTGAATGAGAAAAATGCAAACAAAATAATGAAAACATTTTGTTATTGTAAGCAAAAAAATAATAATAATAAAAACATTTATTATTCATATTATTAATAATAAGCAAAAGAATTGCTCTTTTTATTCGCTTAAAAGTCCATTGAAGTGAAGCAAAAGATTTTTTTTCTTGTGTGCAAATCAACGATAACTCTATTGCATGCATAATATTCTGTGCGAATGAAACGCTTGAACAATGGGATGAGAAATCATGGACTGCAAGCATAAACAGGGGTATAAAACATTCCGACAAAGACTGTGTGAAAAACAACACACTTTTGAATAACAATTCACAAAAAACATAACAATAATGAGAACAACGAAAAAAAAATTTTGTTTTTAATCAAAATCAAAAATTATGAGATTTTTCGCCATAAAAACTACACATACGAGTGATCTCAATAAATCACATCCCTTTCCCAAGAATATATCATTACATGTACAGCACAGACACCAACAGTGGTCAGGCATATTGTCATTACATTAATGGATCAAGGTGCCACTGTGTAGACCAACATATAATGATTGTAGAGCAGAGCCCTAAGGGGTATGGTTTTAAATCCACTGCATTATTCCGTAATTGAATTCTACCTGTGCTTCGGCATAGACGACATCACCCGTTCCCCTCTATGAGCAAAGCGTTTTTTTTTTTGTATGACGTTTACATAAAACACAAAAACTCTTTTGATTTTTGTTTCACAACATTAAGTGTTTTCAATGTTTTTTTGTTTTTTAATCATTAGTAAAGCTCTTGAATAATAAGATGAGAGAAAAAAAGAGGAAAATTATTACGAAAAAAACAACACACAAAAAATATTATATTATTTTCTAATAATAACCCTAAGAATAATATATGTGAAAAGAGGAAAAAATGATTTTTATCTCTAATTTAGGCAATGGTTGAATAAATGTAAATATATTTTGCAATAAGTATTTGCAGATTCAGCGAAAACTACGCTTTTTTTCCTCAATTCAAGTGAATTGAATAAATATGAAAAGTTATGACAAAAATATTTTTGCATTTATTGATCACAAGAATAATCATTATATTACTAAAAGAAAATTTTTAATGAATTCCGTCACTCATTGAGAAAAAAATTTGCATTTTATGACAAAAAATTGTATAAAAAAATTCATTAAATATATGTTAAAAATTCATAATAAAGTATATCATCGAATAAATTAAAGTCTTTTTTGTAATAAATTTTAATACTTTTTAACAAAAAATATTCATAAAAATTGGCTTCAATTCATTGTATTAAACGTGTGGGTATTTAATGATAATAACATAGGGCCTAAAATCTCGATAACAAAATTAGGATAAACACAGCAATCGTTATAAAAAAAAAAATTTAAAACAAAAAAAAAATCTAAACAATAAATACTATGAAAAACAAAACATTATTTTTCAAAATAATGAACACAAACTATAAATAATTTCTGCTTTTGATTTATTAGTAAATAATTTGAAAATATATTTTTTTTCAAAAACCAGAGAGTAATCATCGGATGAGTTATTATCAATGACAGAGAAAATTAATTTAAAGTAAAAAATATTTTTAATTTAATATACATTTTATATAAAATGCCTTTTTTGTGAATCATTAGCTTTAATGAGGAGAAAAAACAACAAAATTTCTAATTATCATTCAATATGAATGAATGCATTATATTATTAAATACACAATCATTTTAATGTATAAAAACAAAAAACACAAAAATTTTTAAAATAAATTAAAAGTGCTTTGAATTTCATTAAATACTGAAAACATCAAAATCTAAAATAAGCCTCAATTTTATGTTACAATTGTTTGAAACAAAGACTGAATGAATGATAGGAGAAAAATGTGAGAGAATTATTATAAGGCATTTGAATGGAGAAAATCTATTAAACAAATTTGCTTTTGATTTGTGATTCACTGAACAAACGAATAAATTGAATAGCAATTTAAATGTTAATCATTTCAAATCAAAAGCGTTTTTCATATTCAATATTATGGTTCACTTATGACGGATAACGAACATATTGACTGACGCTTCGATGGCACCGGAATATTGTCATCGGAGACAAACAAATTACTGAATAAAAATGCTTTTTATGTGAATTTTTGATTTTCTTCATCAAAATGATAATCAATTTAATATATTTATAGCGAATACAAACATTGTTTACGTTCATCGATGAGAACACAGAATATTCTATACAGAATTCTATAATAAAATATTTATTTCAAAATTCTATTAAAAGTATTTTTAGAATTATAGAGAAAATTGTCTACAAAAACAAAATCACTGAATATTCATAAAATTCTTTGTATTAAATACCAAAGTGTTAGTGATTTCTATAAAGAGATGACATTTATATATAGCCTTAAATTCATAGACATTTGCCTTACAATGAAATCAATTACATTTTGATTCAAAAATTCTTAAATCACAAAATTCTTGACTTAATAACAGAATAGTAATAATAATTCAAAAGTTATTCAAATATTCGACGATTTAATGCACAGAAAACAACTGTAATCTTATATGAGTTGACATCAAAAGTACATTTAATATAATATATAATTAATTAAATTAATGCATATAAAAGTTATAATAAAATAACATAACTTTTTTATATCTCATTGAATGTCAAGTTTTTTGTTAACTAAAATATAATTATATTATAATATAAATTGCAGACAAAAATTCAGACATAATTTTTATTTTCTGTGTGCATAATATGTACTCGATTTTAATGGTTGTGTGCTTTTCATCTTTAATTATTTAGACGTGATTTGACGTACAAATCATTTCGGATTTTTTTCTCTCTCTTAATAAATATTTCAATATCTCAATCAATGGCTTAAAAATATACTAATAAGTAAACATTATTACGAAAAAACGGCTCATTTTTATCGTACTTAAATCATAGCAATCGTTAGATTTATTATCAGAATATTCTTCACTGCAATTATGTCAGAATATTCTTGTGAACATTGATGAGATGTCAGATAAATATGAGATACAATATATCACAAAAACTGATAAACATTTGATTATAATTTTTGTCTCACATTCGCTTTTGGTGTACAAAAAAAATCGACTATAATTTTAGGCGAATAAAAGACGAAGAAAAAATTGTATGCATTTTCAGTCAATAGTGATTACATAGTGAAAGACCTAAAGAATATTCTGTTGATTCATACCAATATTGAAGCGCTAAATAATTGACTAAAAAATTTTTATTAATTATTAAATTCATTCAACTCTTATCGCGATTACAAACGATGTGATGGCAATAGTATGTGTGAAGTGAGGCAAACATCACATGAGAAATACTATTTGTATTCAACAGTAATGCTGTTTACAGTTCTATCACTGACTAACACATTGGGTGACTAACACATTGGCGATGCCTTTCAAAAATCCAGACATCAATTCTGGTAAACAAACAACAGAATACATTTTATATAATATATATAAGATTCTTGTGATCAACAAAATTCTTGTGACTTATTATTCTTACGTCAATTAGTGTTTTTATTCCCCATTAAAAGGAAAGGTATTTGTGTTTTATGCAAAAATCACACTTAAATCCATTGTAAAGGAATAGCATATTTGCAGTGATTTTAAAGGAGTGTTAAAAATAGCAACAAATCCAGAACCTGATGGAGTAATGCACTGGCACTGGTATTATACAACAGTGCCCTATATATATAATACAAGTATATATGCGCTGAGAATCACATAACGAATATACAGAATATTCGAAGCAATGCAAGAATTGAGCGAAAGAACAAAAATATCGATTATTCTCATACCTGTTGGCCTGTCGTGCGAATGGCTGGCTGTGCTGTTGGCAGCACTGGTAGCACTCTGTGTGTAATTACTGTTGCCTTTCGGGGAACAGTGATTGTGCTTTGGCTGCGATTTGGGCGTCGTTTGCGGTGAACCGGGATTACGCTTTTTGACGGTCACTTTGCGGAAGACATAGCCAGTGGTGCGCTCGACGACGGCCTCACTCTCGCTGAGGCTGTCCGACTCACGCGCGCCCAGGGATGGGTCGGGCGCGCCAAAGGGGTCCTCGTGGCCACTGCTGCTACGCCTCATACCCGCCGCTCCACTGCTGAAAAAGTTCTTCGACGGCGAAGAGTAGTTACAATCGGCGACACCAGAATCGGGTGCACTGATGGTGGCGCTCGACGAACACGAGCCGAACTCGGCCTCCAGTGACGAGCGCTGGGATATCTCTTCGGCGATCGCCCTCTGCTTTCGCAATGGACTCACTCGTCGATTGCGAGGCAGTGGTTGTGGTGTTAGCCTCGGATCAGATGTGTTTTCGTCGTACAGCTCCGAAGAGGAGGAATGCGAACGAAAGGAACTCATTGTCGTCGAGAACTCGTCCGACGACTGGCGCTCCGATTGGCGCTCATACGATGAGGGCCGGGAGTGTAGGGGCGAACCCGTCGGCGGAAACTTGAAAGCCGTCGCCTGATTGGCCTTAATTGTGCTCAAGATGTGGCAACTGTTTGGCGTACGAGGGCTGGGAGTACTGCCCGACGAGTTGGTCTTATGGAGCTCTTCCTTCAGGCCGGGACTGGGAGGCGGTTCCTCTTCTTCTTCTTCAGAACTCGAAGACTCGAGCATACGATTCGACACTTTTCTGTAGACGGTTTGCTTCTGGTGTTGTGGCGAATCATTTCTCGAACTACAGTGACTGTTGTGACCACTGCCTCCCGGCGTCGAATCGCTCACTGATTGTATTGTCTTAAACAGAGGACTCGGCGGTGGTTTCGGCGATGTCTGCGACTCGTCCTTACTATCAGTGGAGCTCTTGTGCGAACTGAGAGAAATGGGAGATTTTGGCGATTTGGGTGACTTTGGCGGCGACTTAAGTGGTAACTGATCTAATGGTGGCAAACGGGTCGGTATGAAACCCCTGGCCAGCGATCGCACCTGACTTGATATCGAAGAAATGCTTGACAGCGGAGGCACAGGAGTGGTGTTGTTCTCGTCGATGTTTGGCCTTTCGTTGTCGTCACCCTGTGATGTCGATGCCCAGGGACTCGAGCAATGGTCACCAGACGATTGGGAAGTGCTGTTTGGCTGTTGTTGTGCCAAAAACGCTGAAATCATTTGATAGCAAAAAAAAACAATTAATTCATTGAAAAATATTTGATCAAAATTTCCATATAAATCACGAATTGGACAATCAGGGTGTAAATCAGGGTCACTGATAGCAAACAATGTGGAATGTTGAGAAACACGATCAAGGTTATTTGAATGCATTATATGAACGAATAATTAATTGTTTCTAATATTAAACTTCATATCAATTATTCAATTAATTTCATGACAAACACTTTATACGAAAAATCGTAATTAATATTATTTTTGGTCTCAATTATTATAATTAAAATCTCTTTTATATTTTGAGAAAATGATTGAAAAACGAGGGGATAATCAGGGTATGTGTCGAAGGTATCGCAAGATAGGAGCAGAAAATCAATTTTTAGCTCCTTTTTCAAAAAATCAGTCAATAGGCAAATAATTTAATCATCACTGAAGGGGTATTTCTGCAGAATATTCTGTTGTGTTCTCTTTTTATTCGATGGCATAACAATTCATTTTTCTCCTTCACTACACATAATGAAAGACAAATAAAACCCTTCAAAAAATTGAAGGCAAAGAAGAAAAAAATCTTTTAAATTAAGTAAAGATATAATTCTTGATATAATTCCTGATATAAAACAAAATCACGTTTAAGTAAAGCATCGAAAAAGAGTCCAAAAAATAGCTTTCATTTTATTCCCTAATCTGAATATAACATAAAATAAAGTATCTCTTCATCTGTTCATTACATATATAAAACATACATTATATCAGACATAAAACAACAGCACAACTAATGGTTAAGAAAAATTATGGTGGAATAGCCAGGGGTTGGGGGCATGGATGAGACACTGAGCCCACAATACTCAAAATATCATTCAATTATGTCTATAGCTATCAATAGGTTTTTAACAACGAATTAGAGATTGTTTAAAATTAAGGCACAGTTAGCACAGAGGAGCGGGTGTCAAATGAGCGACATGGCCGAGGAACAGCTACCGTTCCCCTGAACGCTATCTTATAACGTGATTTATTTCACTCAACACAAATACACAATGATTTAGACAATGAAAACAATGTTTGCATTTCTAATACAATAGTGTTTTAATGCAAAGCAAAATAAATAATAATATGAGAGAAAAAAATATATAATATTTGAGAACAAAAATATTATATACAATAATTGAAATCTCTGGAGAGAGAGAAGTGTTGGACAAATAAATGAAACAATTTTTCGATATGTTTTAAATTTTATAAACTTTTTTCATTCACTCACTAAACAAATATGAATAGAAAATAGCATTTTATAATACTTTGTATGAAAAGCGATATCTTTATTGTGAGAACATTTCTCTCAATGACATTCACAATGAAAATGAATTTTGTTTAAGAAAAATGTAATTTATTTTCATTTTAAAAGTTTTTATTTTTTATTGAAGACATCAATGATTTTATGGAAATTTAGTGCCACTTGTAAGCCATATATGACTGTCCCATTGGACAGGGACGACACTTACCCGCTTTGAATGTATTCTTAATGGATTGGCCGATGGCGTCTCCGGGGCTCGACTTTGTCGCCGACAGAGCCTTCTTGCTGTGACCACTGGCGGTACGGCTATATTCACGCATCCAATCGCCAGATATTTGCTTCAATTGACTGCAAAAATCGATAAATAAATATATATTAAACAATTCATTGAATAATTCATTTCAATTAACAATTATTTCACCAAAAATTCACAACACTTTTTGCTAAGAGAAATGGCTTTTAAAACTACAAACAAATTAATGAACAAATAATTTGTTTTACGAAAAGAAGTTTTGCTCAAAAAAAACCAAAAAACAAAACACTTTATAATTCAAAAACATATTCACAAATATTATCATAATTTGAATAATAGGGACAAAAATAACAAGAAAATCAAAACTACAATAAAGTGGTCATAAATTTGAATAATACTTACGAATAAAATATAGTATTATACAGAGACGTGCAAAACTAAGTGACCCTTCATAGGATTCTGTCAATCAAATTACTGTCATTTGAGTTATTC